>JARYGA010031152.1:0-29548 GCA_030545235.1 Helianthus tuberosus
CAAAAAACCTCTGTTTTCTTAATGTTGAGGTAAAGTCCTAGAGATGGCCCTTCCTCGTTAATAATGTCTAAGGCCCTAGCAACCACAGTCGCATTGCCGATAATCGTCCCATCATCCAAGTACCAAGCATGAAACGGGAGGTTACATCGGTCCTGCACCCGGAGAATGAGTGGGTGTAAGGCAAGGGAAAAGAGAAGGGGCCCCAAGGGATCCCGTGTTGCACTCCGGTAGTAGCCCCAAAACACTCATTACCAACATACAACCGAGCAGGCTGGGCGTAAAGGAATTGAACCCATCGATAGATTGACGGGCAATGTTGATGAACCTCTTTAAGGAAGGTTGTGCGGTCAACCGTGTTGAACGCATTGGAGAAGTCCACAGTAAGCAAGGCTAAGGAACCATCTGCATGAAAGGAGTTGAGAAACCTGTTCGCACTATGAAGCACCGCCTCTGCACCGTTTGACGTCCCCACCCCAAACTGAAAGTCTCCCAAGTACTGGGCCATGTTTTTCCCGACCTTCTTCATTGCCACCTTGGAAACCAACCTTCGCCATATACCCCCCACAGCAATAGGTCGAATTCCTTTATCGGGTTTCAATAAAGGGGTAAGGGGGGCTGAGGCAACAAACTCTGCTAGCACCTTAGGGCAGGATCCTCCAAGCCATAAGTTGACAACTTCAGTAATGGTCGTTAGCAAACCTGAGGAAGCCATTGAGCCCTCGCCCCCGATAGCATCTAACAAGTGTTGGGCCCGCATCCCGTCCCTACCACAAGATGTCCCTTTAGGAAAGGATCGGATACATTTGAGCACACACTCCTCATCAACAACAAGAGTGGGTTGGGCGTGAGGGTTGGGAGGCAAGGAAGGGGGCGGCACCACAGGGTGTTTATCAATAAGAGCTTTCAAGGTCGAATCACCTAGAGGGGCGACTCCACTGGAGCTTAGGACCTTAACCGCAGCCGTAAAATGTCCATCCCTAACTTTTCGAAGACATTGCTTAATATTAGGGTCCTTATCTTTGTCTCCCTCCATCCTGCATTCTCCCCTAAGAGGCCCCGCCTCCCCCGCACTATCCAATAGGGACGAGACCAATTCATCAAAACCAGACCCATCTTTCCAAACTGTAAGCGCATGCAGGATGTTATTACACTGCAAAGATTTCCTGTTCCCTGATCGTCGTTCTTGTCGGGAGGATGGTCTGACCACCCGTAAGGTGCAACGCGGCAGCAAAAGTAATTGGACCCAATTGTCGACTGATCCTGGTGACACAACCACTTTGCGCAAAGCACCTGTTAAAACCTGAGCAAACATCAGCCGACAACTGGGAGGAATGCTTTTAACAGTCTGAATAGGGAGGGAAAAAACTCGCTCGAGGAGGTTAATACCACCCCCGACCCTTGCTGGGTGACATGGGTTTGTGTCAACCACCACTTGACATGGTTTCCGGATCCCAACGATGAAATCTTCCACGTCCCCCGAGACTATGGCAAACGACACGACCTCATCCTCATGCTTGCACCCTCTACTGAGTGCATGCATTACCATGCAACGGCCACACAACCATTTATCCCCTGCCCTAAGAACTTCCCCAACGTCCAAAAAGAGGTCCAAGTCCCTAGAGATAGCCTCCTTCAAAGTTAGCTTTCGGTTTTCAGTCTTGAAGTGGGTGCTTTGCATGTGTTCAATAGGTATCATAAAGAACTTCCCCAACTTCCTAATATTTTTAAACTTATGAATATAAGATATATTATAAAACCTATATCATTTAAACAAGTGATAAATAGGTATCATAAAGACTGATAAATTTTAGAGCATTATCATTCATATTCCTTCATCTTCATTTCTATAATTACACAAGAAGTCACTATATTTTCTTTCCCCTTTACAATTAAATAATAGATTTTCTACATTTATTATTACTTTTTCTCTCTTCTCCACTTACAACCACTTTAAAAAAATATTGAAAAAATACAGCGATGAACATCGTTGCCCAAAGTATACAGATAAACAATAACATTTTCTTTCTCCTCCACTCAAAACCACTTTTTATAATATCCAGATCTTACTCACATAAAAATGCAGAATGAGATATAAATGCACTCACACCCCTTCCATCAAATCTACTATATAGTTACATTATAAACAACTACATTTAGGTGTTGTTTGTTTTTTCAGATGTAAAATGTCTGTAGTCTGCGAACCACATCTGCAGGCATCTGCAAGAGAAGATGTGGCCCAAATGTCTGCAGTCTGCAAGGAGAAGAGGGTTTGTTTTTTTTTATATTTAAAAACCTCTTCTCATATTTTATAAACACAAACAACACAC
This sequence comes from Helianthus tuberosus, assembly GCA_030545235.1. Taxonomy (NCBI): domain Eukaryota; kingdom Viridiplantae; phylum Streptophyta; class Magnoliopsida; order Asterales; family Asteraceae; genus Helianthus; species Helianthus tuberosus. Next base: position 2,328 of record JARYGA010031152.1, read on the forward strand.
AGACAACCCAGCACCATAACCTCTCTCTCTCATCTCTCTCTCCCTGCCTCCCTCTACCACCACAACCACCGTCCACCTCCACCACCACAATCAACCACCACCACTTCAGCCACCACCCACCGAAGAAGAAGGGGAGCCGGAGAAGAAGGGGAGCCGGCAAAGAAGGGGAGCCGGAGAAGAAGGGGAGCCGGAGGTGGAGGTCGACGACGAGGTAGAGCCGGTGGGGGAGGTGGTGGCGGCTGAGGTTGGAGATCGAACCACATCTGCAGTCTGCTCTCTCTCTCTCATAGAAGAAGAAGGGGAGCCGGAGAAGAAGGGGAGCCGGCAAAGAAGGGGAGCCGGAGAAGAAGGGGAGCCGGAGGTGGAGGTCGACGACGAGGTAGAGCCGGTGGGGGAGGTGGTGGCGGCTGAGGTTGGAGATCGAACCACATCTGCAGTCTGCTCTCTCTCTCTCTCATAGATCTCTCTCTCTCTCTCTACGGTGGTGCGGTGGTGGCGGAGGTGGTGCGGTGGTGGCGGAGGTGGTGGCGGAGGTGCGGTGGTGACGGAGGTGGTGGCGGAGGTGGCGGTGGCAGGTGAGAAGGGAAGAAGAAGACATGTGCAGATGTTTGAAGCTAATATAAGATCTGTTTGAAAAAAAAACAAACGGTCTTTAAGGCCTTATGTCTGCAGGCGGGCAGACATAAGCCTTTTGCAGATGTAATAAGCAAAAACAAACACCCCCTTACTCTCTTCTTTCAATTAAATATTACTTTTTTATACATTTGTCATCATCTTTTCTATCTTTTCCGTTCACGTTCACTTTCAAAATATATTTAAAAATTATAGAGGATGAACGTGTCTCTCAAAATATACAGATAAATACTAACATTTTCTCTATCATCTATTCACGGCCACTTTTTAAAATATAAAACCACCCTCACAAAATTTGATGGAAGGGATGTGAATATAAAAAAAAGTAATATCTATACTAATAAAAGATTCCAATAAATCTCATGTGACATTTTCTCCTTTAATGTAAGTTTTTTGTTATCAACTATTATTACTAATATAATATAATAACATAAAGGATATTGATCTGATAATTCTTATATTATTAATTAATTAATATATAACATAATGATATTGATCAAATTCGTACTGGTCTAATCTAATTCTAATATCATTTTATTAATATATATAATATAAAAATAAAGTATTGTTGAATATAGCTACAGAAGGTTGGTTGGAGGATTAACGAATATACACTTTTAAATTTAAATTAATTTTATATAGTTACTAAATTCTATTTAACTTATGGTTGTAATTTAATTTACGATCAATCATATACATAAGTTAATTCTCATTATTGTAGAAAGTATTTAAATAGCTCCTTAAGTTTACATTTGATCGATGAGATAAATTAATATGATGAGTTTAGTTATTTTGTTATTAACAATACCAAATATATAATTTAAATTTATAAATAATGGAATCCCTCGTACAATGCAGCAGAAATTCAGCTTCGATCGGTAGCAGTTTGATTCGTTACGATATCGTCACTCGGTATAACAACCTAACGAAAAAACAAATGGAATAAAATCTTTAAGCCTTAGTATAAAAATCTTGTGGTAACTTTTTTTTTTTACTATTCCGTGCACAAAAAAAAAACCATGATATCAAAGTGAAACTCATTAATGAAATAAGTGTTCTAGCTAATATTAAGAGTTAGGGGCTGTTTGGCAACTTCTGAATGTGTAAGTGCTGAACCAGTAAGAGGTCTGAACCATTAAGTACTGAACCAGTAAAAGGCCTGAACCATTAAGAGCCAGTATAATGCTTAACTCTTCAGAGGCAAATGTCTGACCAATTCAGATAAGAGGTCTTAACCATTCAGACTTAGTATAATGCTTAACCTGTCACACCCCGATTTCCACGTGTCACCGGTGGGCCCGGTGGGGGAGTATCGTGACGTGGTTGGCAACGTAATAGTCAAACAACACAATATAATAATGCACAGCGGAAGCAATTTAAAAATAAGATACAACCGAATTTATTTATTGTAATCAAAGACACAATATCCGGTGTTTTATCCACAGAACGGATCGAAACAAAATAACATTTATGGTTCAACAGACTTCTGGCATCCTAAGCTTGCGAGACTTTTATTGATGCTTAGGAGACAATCCAGCCAAATTTCGTTTAGTACCTGCATTCAGTCTTTTTGGGAAAATACGTCAGTTTACACTGGTAAATACATTCAATTGACTCATTTTGGAAAAATGATTGAAAATTGGTTTTGGATGCACGTGGCATAAATCATTTTATTTAACTTGGGAGAATTATTTAATATTATAATCTTGTGAACGAATTACATGTTACTTATGCGTTCAGTAGCCCGGAACGTATCCGGGTTAAAGATCAATAGAGACACCACTTTAAGTGAGTTATACACGGGAGTACGCCTACACCCCGTGCTCAGGTCGTGGCCATCTCGTAAGATGATGCCAGGGATATCCGGGACATGGTCATTAACCCCCCAAAGGCTGTAAAGTAAACACATCTGTTTAAAACGAGCCGGTCAAATTATTCAACTACCCACTAAGCGTGGAGATTTGATGCCCGATCAAGCGGTACGCTATGTACCGTAACCCAAGCCCGTATAGGGAAAATAAGTTAAAAGTATTTACCTGATGCAAGTATAATTCACAATAAGTAGAATGCACGTAGCTTTTACTGTCTCTCCTAATCTGGAACGAAGGTTTAATATAACCTATTAGAATTCTAACGGGTCTTTTATTAAGCTTAAGCTTAGACCGGCTAGTTTCAAGATACGGTTCGTACGCACAATTAAGCGAAGACCGGATAGAATGTGATTCAGACCCGACAAGTTTGAAGACTTGTTTAATATGGGTTTATTATTCACATTCTGGATTTTGAGATAAAACCGTTAAGTTTTGACCCGTTTCGGCTAATTTATGTAAACTTGTTACATAAACCGAACCGTACGCGTAATAAGCGTGACGGGTAGTCATGAGAGCTATATACATATTTCCTAAGTTAATTATGTCTCAAATATGTTGTGACATCAGTAAGGTGTCTTTCGTTATGCCCGAAACTAATTTAAACACAAACTATGCCCCGTAGGGGTAGTTTGGTCATTTTAAAGTTTGTAAAAGAGTTTAAATGTCTAACTGAGTTACAGGTCTGATGTAAACAGCAAACATACTCAATTTGATGAGTTTTAACAGTAGGCTAAAGCATGTATGTGAAACTTATCATTTTTAACCAAACTAGGCCCCGTAGGGGTATTTTGGTAATTTCACATAAGCCGACAAGCTCAAAACTGAAGTCTGAGTTTATCAACTTTTGCTTACTGTTAAAATATGATAATTTGCTTCTTATATCAGTAGGTATCAACCCGGGTATGTCCAATATGATTTTAAAACATACTATGCGCTAATAACGCTAAATAAGGCGATTAAAGGCCATTACCGGGTTCGATACTTAAGTCTGATATTTTTATATTTCCAGAAGGCTTAAAATAATTCATTTATCATAACTAATCAGTGGCAAAAGGTTTGGAGTCGTTTAGATGTGTAAAACTCATTTTATGGCCCGTAAGGGCAAAACCGACAATTACCGAATTAAGCCTACGACTATGAGTTATGCTCAGCCTAAAATTAATTAAAAATCTTTAAAATTCCCAAAATAATATATTACATCAGTGGGTAATTCGTTTGATACCAAAAAGTATGTTTAATTAGGCTATACGCTAATTACGCCATTTTATTAACATAAAGCACCGTAATTACGCTAATGAGCATAACTCTTAATCTACAAGTCAAACTGATGTCAAATTTTGCATACAATTTTATATATCAATATTCAAGGTTTCTACACTTTTACATTTTCATAAATCATGTTTTAAGGTAATAAGGGCATAACGGTCAACATATGAACAATTAACGGAAACTTGCATATTAATTGGATAACTAATGAACCGAGGTGCATAATCACAGAGGGTTGTTCTAACATGTAACCTAGTCCAATTTAAGCTCTGTGGCATTTCTAAAATATGCCTAAACGGGTCAGAACTGAAAGTCAAACTATGTGACTTTCGGTTTCGAACCGGGTCTAAACAGGAAATAGTCGGGTTGAACAGGTTTGGACATGTTCTTACACTAATTACTAAGTTATAACAATAATCAAACAGGTTATACATGGTCTAGATAGCTAATTATGCATAAATGACCTTTTAAGAATTCTGTTGACTTTTTAAGTATATGTTTGACCCGACTTTTGAACTAGTTAAAGTGGTGATCAGGGGAAACCCTTTTGGGGTTTTATTACCCACATAAATACCAACTTATAACTACTTTTAATTCGAGATTTGACTGAGCCATTATTGACTAATCTCGAAGTCAAACCGTAATTACGACGGTTTGACTTTTAGCTAATTAACTAAGCTAAACTCAAACAAGAAAGGATTAGAACACTTACAAGGGTCCTATGCACGACTTATGATCAGTTGGGAGAGTTCCTTAGCTCCAGAAAGGCTCCAAATGATCAGATGAAGGTGTGAGAATGTTTGTGACTTTGAAGGGCTATTTATAATGGTTTCAATCACCACAAATCATTGACAAACAAGTCTATGAGTGCCCACAAACAATCAACAGGTGTCCTAGGGGCTTAGGAGGTGTTTTAGGGGCCATGAGAAGTGGAAAAACGAGTAGAGGTCGCGAAAATACGCAATGGCAGACCATCAGCGAATTTTTCGGAGCTGGGCACACCCTCGCGTAGCGCGAGGGACCCGTCGCGCAGCGCGACCCCCATGCAGATCAGGTTTTTGATTTTTGTTTGCGATTCAGCCCTTGTCTCTTCAAAACTCGAATAGTTACTGATTTATTGCACTTTAAACCTCCACAATTGATCTACTAAGGCCTTAAATCATATACCCACTTTGCCAAGTCCCCGGGTAACTTTATTTTCACCCGAAAAGTCCTAACTTTCGACGTTTACGCTTTAACGCTTCGCACACGAATTTGATCATAACTTTCTTATACGTTAACGAAACCTTATGAAATTTTTATGGTGCATTCTCGTGAGCATAATTAATATTTACAAAGCTTCGGGTTCGTCAAAAGGTCACTCAGAGGTATAAATTAAACATGTTGACACATTTGGTCCCTGTAGTTTGAAATCACACACATTTAGCTTCGTATGATCCATGATTTATTCGTTTGAAGGTATGAGCATCGTGTAGGGGTAATATATAATATAATTATTCACAGTTGACACTTAGAATACGTATATTCACATACTTTCCACGTTTGTCAACTTTAGTCCTTCTATAATATTTCTTTCACACGTTTAAACATTATGACACGTGTCAACACATTATAGGACGTGAATTTTCGAGGTGTTACATCCTCACCCCCTTAAAATAAATCTCGACCCGAGATTTACTGAAATAAGTAAGGGTACTTTTCTTTCACCGTGGATTCAACCTCCCACGTGTATTCGGGACCCCTACGGGCATCCCATTTGACCTTTACAAAAGGTATATGCTTTCTTCGAAGCTTCCTTACCTGTCGATCTTCAATCGACAAAGGTTTTTCCACAAACGTTAAGCTCTTATCTATTTGCACATCTGTATGTGGCATGACATGTGAATCGTCAGCGGAACACTTCTTTAGATTGCAGATGTGGAACACATTGTGAATTCCACTGAGCTCTTCTGGTAAGTTCAACTTGTAGGCAACTGACCCGACACGTTCGATAACCTCGAAAGGTCCTATGTATCTCGGGCTTAGTTTGCCTTTCTTACCAAATCGCATCACCCCTTTCCATGGTGACACTTTAAGTAGGACTTTGTCACCTACTTCGAAGTGAAAATCCTTACGACTTGGATCCGCGTAACTCTTCTGCCTATTCCGGGCAGCTTGGAGATTGTTACGAATCTGGACAATCTTGTCCGTCGTTTCGAACACGATCTCTGGTCCTGATAACTGGACTTCTCCAACTTCCGCCCAACAAACTGGCGATCTACACTTTCTACCGTATAATGCCTCAAAAGGCGCAGCCTTTATGCTGGTATGGTAGCTATTGTTGTAGGAGAATTCGATCAATGGTAGGTTCTTATCCCAGCTACCTCCCAAATCGATCGCACATGCGCGTAGCATGTCTTCCAACGTTTGAATAGTACGCTCACTCTGACCGTCTGTCTGAGGATGGTAAGCCGTACTAAAGTTCAGACGTGTGCCCAAAGATTGCTGGAAGCTCTTCCAAAAATGTGACGTGTACCTAGTATCTCTATCAGAGATAATAGCTACAGGTATGCCGTGTAAGGCTACAATATTATCAACGTATAACTGGGCTAACATATCGGAGCTATAAGTCTCCTTGATGGGTAAGAAATGAGCTGACTTAGTCAGTCGGTCAACTATAACCCATATCGTATCATTTCCTTTCCTTGTCTTGGGTAACTTGGTAATAAAATCCATAGTTACCATCTCCTACTTCCACGTAGGAAGTTCAGGCTGTTGTAGCAAACCTGAGGGTTTCTGATGCTCGGCTTTGACTTGCGCACATGTCAAGCATTTTGCTACATGGGCGGCTACAGACTTTTTCAAGCCTATCCACCAATAATTTGCCTTTAAATCCTGGTACATCTTATCAGCTCCAGGATGAACGGAGTATTTGGAACTATGGGCTTCTTGGAGGATGAGATCACGAAGTCCTCCAAAAATTGGAACCCATATTCGTCCGTTTAACCGTAAAATTCCGTCCTTGCTAAGAGTTAAATGCTCCTCAGTTACTCCTAACTTTTCATTAGGATAGTTAGCTTCCAACACAGCTTCCTTCTGTGCAGCTAACACCCTTTCTATCAAACTGTTCTTTATCTCCATACGCTTGGCGTTAATTCGGATGGGTTTAACCCTTTCCTTTCTGCTCAAGGCGTCAGCGACTACATTCGCTTTGCCGGGATGATACTTGATTTCACAATCATAGTCATTCAAGGTTTCCATCCAACGGCGTTGCCTCATGTTTAATTCTTTCTGGTTAAACAGATGCTGGAGGCTCTTGTGATCAGAATAGATCACAAACTTGATTCCATAAAGATAGTGCCTCCACAGTTTTAGTGCGAACACAACGGCACCCAATTCCAAGTCATGGGTGGTGTAATTCTTTTCGTGCACCTTTAACTGTCGTGATGCATAGGCAATCACCTTGCCTTTCTGCATAAGCACACTCCCCATGCCAGTGTGTGATGCATCACAATAAACTACAAATTCTTCAGCGCCTTCAGGTAAGGTAAGCACAGGAGCGTTGCTCAACTTTTGTTTCAAAACATCGAAGGACTCTTGCTGCTTAGGACCCCAAACGAACTTTACTTTCTTCTTGGTCAGGGAAGTTAGGGGTGCAGCAATCCTTGAAAAATTTTCAATGAAGCGCCTGTAATATCCTGCCAATCCCAGGAAGCTACGAATCTCCGTAGGTGTCTTTGGCTCTTGCCAATTCATAACAGCTTCAACTTTAGCGGGATCCACCTGGATACCACGCTCACTGACCACGTGTCCAAGAAATTGGACTTCTCGTAGCCAAAATTCACACTTAGAGAATTTGGCATAGAGCTTCTCCTGATGTAGAAGTTTGAGAATACAACGAAGGTGTTTCTCATGGTCAGTTTGATTCTTAGAATAAATAAGGATGTCATCGATGAAGATGATAACAAATTTATCTAAGTAAGGCTTGCAGACGCGATTCATGAGATCCATGAACGCGGCTGGTGCATTGGTGAGCCCAAAAGGCATCACTAGGAACTCGTAGTGACCGTAACGAGTCCTAAATGCAGTCTTGTGAACGTCTTCATCCTTAACCTTCAACTGATGGTAGCCTGACCTCAGATCAATCTTTGAGAAGTAACTTGCCCCTTGAAGCTGATCGAACAAATCGTCGATCCTGGGCAATGGATATCTATTCTTGATCGTGACTTTATTAAGCTCGCGATAGTCGATGCACAGACGCATCGACCCATCCTTCTTCTTGACAAACAGGATTGGCGCTCCCCAAGGAGATGAACTAGGTCTGATGAAACCTTTAGCCAGCAATTCATCTAGCTGCGTCCGCAACTCCTTCATTTCTGTGGGTGCCAATCTGTATGGTGCTCTAGCAACTGGTGCCGCTCCGGGGATGATATCGATCCTAAATTCAACTTGTCTATCTGGTGGTAACCCAGGTAGATCTTCGGGAAACACTTCTGGGTATTCAGAAATGACAGGGATGTCTTCTAACTTCGGTTTAGGTTCATCAATAATCACCTGTGCCATGTAGATGACACACCCCTTCTTCAAACACTTGGAAGCCTTGAGCATAGTCACGTGCTCAGGTAGTCCATACTGGGTATCTCCCCGAATGGTAAGTGACTCACCAGACGGAGTCTTTATCACTACTTGCTTCATGTTACAGGCAATTTGGGCCTGGTTATGAGATAACCAGTCCATACCCAGAACAATGTCAAAACCAGCCAATTTGAACGGAAGTAGAGATAGAGGAAAAGAATGGTTCTTAATGGATATAGCACATCCATCTAACACAGTAGAGACGGTTTCTATGGTACCATCTGCTAACTCTACCTCATAGTTTGCGTTTAAGGTTTTGACAGGTAAATTCAACAATTTACAGAACTTATGATCTACGAAAGACTTATCTGCGCCTGAATCAAAAAGTACTCTTGCAAAGACATCATTTACAAGGAATGTACCTGTTATGACATTATCGTCCTGCACCGCTTCTTTCGCATCCATCCTGAAGACTCTGGCGTTAGTCTTCTTAGCCTCCTCAGGCTTCTTGTTGTATTTTGGGCAGTTGGTCTTGATGTGGCCTTTTTCATTGCAACGATAACACGTTGCGTCTTTCATCTTTTTGCAATCCAGGGTTTTATGGTCCGTGGACTTGCAAATTCCACAAGCAAAGGATTTTGACTGAGTCTGAGAGCTCGACTCCAGTCTGCACTTTCCATAGTGCTGTTTCTTGCAAGTTTTACACCTGGGCTTCTCATTAGACTTATGCCCATCCTTCCTCGATTTAGGTCCCTTCTTGTTATCACCGTTCCCACGGTGTTTCTTGTTCGACCTTCGCGAACCATCGTCTTCACGCTTCCTCTTCTCGGCATCCTTATTCCTCTGTGATCTCTGCCGGACCGCATCCAGAGTGAGGGATAAGGAAAGGTCAGTTACAGACCTGAAGGTAACTGGCCGAGAAGCTTTTACACTGGCCTTGATCTCGGGTTCTAAACCACCAATAAAGCGAGCGATCCTTTTTGGCTCAGGGGTTACCAGGTAGGGAACCAACCTGGACAGCGTATTGAAGCTTGTCAAGTAAGCTTGGCAGTCGAGGTTCTTCATCACCAATGATAGGAAGTCAGATTCTATCTTTTCCACCTCATGTTGAGGGCAGAAATTATCTTTGATCAGGGCAATGAATTGATCCCACGTCATGCTATACAATGGGATCTTTCCGGAGGCCTCCATCAGAGATCTCCACCATGCCAATGCTTCACCTTTGAAGGACTGTGACACAAACTTAACTATATCCCCTTCAGCGCACCCGCTGATATCCACCACTGTGTCCATTTCATCCAGCCAAGTCATGCAGTCGACGGCCCCCTTTTCCCCAGTAAAATCCCTGGGTTTACAAGACACGAAGTACTTATAAGTGCAACCCTTGTTACGGGGTCCCTGATGCAGTATCAATTGCTGTGATGGGTCACTTTGACGGTTGGTGGACTGACGGTCATCACCATCTTTCTTGGGTCCGTCCTTTTTGGGAGGAGGCTTGTTATGAGCCTCTGAATGTGTCCTGGTCTTTGAATGTGATACAGAGTGGGTCCTACTTCGAGTACCACTGTATTCCTCATACTGTCTATCCAAAGCCTGTGTGATAGCGCCGTCTATGATTGCTTTCAGTTCAGCACCCGTTAACGTAATCTGGGCGTTCTCATTCGGCTCCACAGGATGGCTATTGACTTCATTAGAGTTAGCCATTTGTATTGAACTGTTGCAGAAAACAAGGACAATAATTTATTTGAGAGTTTATTATGGAATTACCTCTTAGGGTAATTCGTTAACCATGGTAAACAGAGACCATATTTGCTTACCTCCTGGAAGGCAGGAAGAATTAAGATTGGTAGCCCGCCGTGGGCTGGAGTATCGTGAAAACTCCATATTAATTATGGAATAAACGAAACCTTGATTAAGTAGGTTTTAAAACATAGGCTAATATCGCCAGACTCAATATTCCGAGAGTTTGATATTGTTAGATTAGAAAGACGGTTCATTTTGCTTATGCATACATTACCGCAATCCTAATTAGGCAACGACTAAGAATTTGCCATCAGCTAACCAAGATCGTCGAATTGTTCGACTAACGACAAGGATTAGCTATTCCTTAATATTAGTTAAGTAATGGTTGGAATAACCATCTCACCTTAAGATAAGCTTCTCCATAATACTTGATATATAAGTATCAAGGCTACTCCCTTGAAGACCTTGTATAGATAGAATGTTAAACGTCCATTGATAGGACAATAGTTTGGTAAGTCCAAACATTAAGATCTGAAAGTTGCATTATAGACAATCAATAAGACCACGCAAATTCATAATCATCAGTAAGATGCCAGTATTCGGCAGAAAATTAAGGATTATGAAAATAGCAAACCTCCTAAATTCTGGTTAAGGAATAAGGTTCAACAATAGATATCACCCTGGAAAGGAGTGATGCGATTTGGTAAGAAAGGCAAGCTAAGCCCGAGATACATAGGACCTTTCGAGGTTATTGAACGTGTCGGTTCAGTTGCCTATAAGATTAACTTACCGGGAGAGCTTAGTGGAATTCACAATGTGTTCCACATCTGCAATCTGAAGAAGTGTTTCACTGAGGAATCACTGGTTATACCCCCTACAGATGTGCATATAGATGAGAGCTTAAAGTTAGTGGAAAAACCTTTGTCGATTGAAGATCGACAGGTAAAGAAGCTTCGAAGGAAGCATGTACCTATGGTAAAGGTCAAATGGGATGCCCGTAGAGGTCCCGAATTCACGTGGGAGGTTGAATCCACGATGAAAGAAAAGTACCCTTACTTATTTTAGTAAATCTCGGGTCGAGATTTATTTTAAGGGGGTGAGGATGTAACACCTCGAAAATTCACGTCCCATAATGTGTAGACACGTGTCAGATGTTTAAACGTGTGAAGGAAATGTTATGAAAGGACTAAAGTTGACAAAGTCCTACTTAAAGTGTCACCATGGAAAGGGGTGATGCGATTTGGTAAGAAAGGCAAACTAAGCCCGAGATACATAGGACCTTTCGAGGTTATCGAACGTGTCGGGTCAGTTGCCTACAAGTTGAACTTACCAGAAGAGCTCAGTGGAATTCACAATGTGTTCCACATCTGCAATCTAAAGAAGTGTTCCGCTGACGATTCACATGTCATGCCACATACAGATGTGCAAATAGATAAGAGCTTAACGTTTGTGGAAAAACCTTTGTCGATTGAAGATCGACAGGTAAGGAAGCTTCGAAGAAAGCATATACCTTTTGTAAAGGTCAAATGGGATGCCCGTAGGGGTCCCGAATACACGTGGGAGGTTGAATCCACGATGAAAGAAAAGTACCCTTACTTATTTCAGAAAATATCGGGTCGAGATTTATTTTAAGGGGGTGAGGATGTAACACCTCGAAAATTCACGTCCTATAATGTGTTGACACGTGTCATAATGTTTAAACGTGTGAAAGAAATATTATAGAAGGACTAAAGTTGACAAACGTGGAAAGTATGTGAATATACGTATTCTAAGTGTCAACTGTGAATAATTATATTATATATTACCCCTACACGATGCTCATACCTTCAAACGAATAAATCATGGATCATACGAAGCTAAATGTGTGTGATTTCAAACTACAGGGACCAAATGTGTCAACATGTTTAATTTATACCTCTGAGTGACCTTTTGACGAACCCGAAGCTTTGTAAATATTAATTATGCTCACGAGAATGCACCATAAAAATTTCATAAGGTTTCGTTAACGTATGAGAAAGTTATGATCAAATTCGTGTGCGAAGCGTTAAAGCGTAAACGTCGAAAGTTAGGACTTTTCGGGTGAAAATAAAGTTACCCGGGGACTTGGCAAAGTGGGTATATGATTTAAGGCCTTAGTAGATCAATTGTGGAGGTTTAAAGTGCAATAAATCAGTAACTATTCGAGTTTTGAAGAGACAAGGGCTGAATCGCAAACAAAAATCAAAAACCTGATCTGCATGGGGGTCGCGCTGCGCGACGGGTCCCTCGAGCTACGCGAGGGTGTGCCCAGCTCCGAAAAATTCGCTGATGGTCTGCCATTGCGTATTTTCGCGACCTCTACTCGTTTTTCCACTTCTCATGGCCCCTAAAACACCTCCTAAGCCCCTAGGACACCTGTTGATTGTTTGTGGGCACTCATAGACTTGTTTGTCAATGATTTGTGGTGATTGAAACCATTATAAATAGCCCTTCAAAGTCACAAACATTCTCACACCTTCATCTGATCATTTGGAGCCTTTCTGGAGCTAAGGAACTCTCCCAACTGATCATAAGTCGTGCATAGGACCCTTGTAAGTGTTCTAATCCTTTCTTGTTTGAGTTTAGCTTAGTTAATTAGCTAAAAGTCAAACCGTCGTAATTACGGTTTGACTTCGAGATTAGTCAATAATGGCTCAGTCAAATCTCGAATTAAAAGTAGTTATAAGTTGGTATTTATGTGGGTAATAAAACCCCAAAAGGGTTTCCCCTGATCACCACTTTAACTAGTTCAAAAGTCGGGTCAAACATATACTTAAAAAGTCAACAGAATTTTTAAAAGGTCATTTATGCATAATTAGCTATCTAGACCATGTATAACCTGTTTGATTATTGTTATAACTTAGTAATTAGTGTAAGAACATGTCCAAACCTGTTCAACCCGACTATTTCCTGTTTAGACCCGGTTCGGAACCGAAAGTCACATAGTTTGACTTTCACTTTGACTTTCAGTTCTGACCCGTTTAGGCATATTTTAGAAATGCCACAGAGCTTAAATTGGACTAGGTTACATGTTAGAACAACCCTCTGTGATTATGCACCTCGGTTCATTAGTTATCCAATTAATATGCAAGTTTCCGTTAATTGTTCATATGTTGACCGTTATGCCCTTATTACCTTAAAACATGATTTATGAAAATGTAAAAGTGTAGAAACCTTGAATATTGATATATAAACTTGTATGCAAAATTTGACATCAGTTTGACTTGTAGATTAAGAGTTATGCTCATTAGCGTAATTACGGTGCTTTATGTTAATAAAATGGCGTAATTAGCGTATAGCCTAATTAAACATACTTTTTGGTATCAAACGAATTACCCACTGATGTAATATATTATTTTGGGAATTTTAAAGATTTTTAATTAATTTTAGGCTGAGCATAACTCATAGTCGTAGGCTTAATTCGGTAATTGTCGGTTTTGCCCTTACGGGCCATAAAATGAGTTTTACACATCTAAACGACTCCAAACCTTTTGCCACTGATTAGTTATGATAAATGAATTATTTTAAGCCTTCTGGAAATATAAAAATATCAGACTTAAGTATCGAACCCGGTAATGGCCTTTAATCGCCTTATTTAGCGTTATTAGCGCATAGTATGTTTTAAAATCATATTGGACATACCCGGGTTGATACCTACTGATATAAGAAGCAAATTATCATATTTTAACAGTAAGCAAAAGTTGATAAACTCAGACTTCAGTTTTGAGCTTGTCGGCTTATGTGAAATTACCAAAATACCCCTACGGGGCCTAGTTTGGTTAAAAATGATAAGTTTCACATACATGCTTTAGCCTACTGTTAAAACTCATCAAATTGAGTATGTTTGCTGTTTACATCAGACCTGTAACTCAGTTAGACATTTAAACTCTTTTACAAACTTTAAAATGACCAAACTACCCCTACGGGGCATAGTTTGTGTTTAAATTAGTTTCGGGCATAACGAAAGACACCTTACTGATGTCACAACATATTTGAGACATAATTAACTTAGGAAATCTGTATATAGCTCTCATGACTACCCGTCACGCTTATTACGCGTACGGTTCGGTTTATGTAACAAGTTTACATAAATTAGCCGAAACGGGTCAAACCTTAACGGTTTTATCTCAAAATCCAGAATGTGAATAATAAACCCATATTAAACAAGTCTTCAAACTTGTCGGGTCTGAATCACATTCTATCCGGTCTTCGCTTAATTGTGCGTACGAACCGTATCTTGAAACTAGCCGGTCTAAGCTTAAGCTTAATAAAAGACCCGTTAGAATTCTAATAGGTTATATTAAACCTTCGTTCCAGATTAGGAGAGACAGTAAAATCTACGTGCATTCTACTTATTGTGAATTATACTTGCATCAGGTAAATACTTTTAACTTATTTTCCCTATACGGGCTTGGGTTACGGTACATAGCGTACCGCTTGATCGGGCATCAAATCTCCACGCTTAGTGGGTAGTTGAATAATTTGATCGGCTCATTTTAAACAGATGTGTTTACTTTACAGCCTTTGGGGGGTTAATGACCATGTCCCGGATATCCCTGGCATCATCTTACGAGATGGCCACGACCTGAGCACGGGGTGTAGGCGTACTCCCGTGTATAACTCACTTAAAGTGGTGTGTCTATTGATCTTTAACCCGGATACGTTCCAGGCTACTGAACGCATAAGTAACATGTAATTCGTTCACAAGATTATTATATTATTAAAATAATTCTCCCAAGTTAAATAAAATGATTTATGCCACGTGCATCCAAACCAATTTTCAATCATTTTCCAAAATGAGTCAGTTGAATGTATTTACCAGTGTAAACTGACGTATTTTCCCAAAAAGACTGAATGCAGGTACTAAACGTAATTGGCTGGATTGTCTCCTAAGCATCAATAAAAGTCTCGCAAGCTTAGGATGCCAGAAGTCTGTTGAACAATTAAATGTTATTTTGTTTCGATCCGTTCTGTGGATAAACACCGGATATTGTGACTTTGTTTACAATAAATAAATTCGGATGTATTATATTTTCAATTGCTTCCGCTGTGCATTATTATATTGTGTTGTTTGACTATTACGTTGCCAACCACGTCACGATACTCCCCCACCGGGCCCACCGGTGACACGTGGAAATCGGGGTGTGACAGGTTGGACACCCCGATTTCCACGTGTCACCGGTGGGCCCGGTGGGGGAGTATCGTGACGTGGTTGGCAACGTAATAGTCAAACAACACAATATAATAATGCACAACGGAAGCAATTTAAAAATAAGATACAACCGAATTTATTTATTGTAATCAAAGACACAATATCCGGTGTTTTATCCACAGAACGGATCGAAACAAAATAACATTTATGGTTCAACAGACTTCTGGCATCCTAAGCTTGCGAGACTTTTATTGATGCTTATGAGACAATCCAACCAAATTTCGTTTAGTACCTGCATTCAGTCTTTTTGGGAAAATACGTCAGTTTACACTGGTAAATACATTCAACTGACTCATTTTGGAAAAATGATTGAAAATTGGTTTTGGATGCACGTGGCATAAATCATTTTATTTAACTTGGGAGAATTATTTAATATTATAATCTTGTGAACGAATTACATGTTACTTATGCGTTCAGTAGCCCGGAACGTATCCGGGTTAAAGATCAATAGACACACCACTTTAAGTGAGTTATACACGGGAGTACGCCTACACCCCGTGCTCAGGTCGTGGCCATCTCGTAAGATGATGCCAGGGATATCCGGGACATGGTCATTAACCCCCCAAAGGCTGTAAAGTAAACACATATGTTTAAAACGAGCCGGTCAAATTATTCAACTACCCACTAAGCGTGGAGATTTGATGCCCGATCAAGCGGTACGCTATGTACCGTAACCCAAGCTCGTATAGGGAAAATAAGTTAAAAGTATTTACCTGATGAAAGTATAATTCACAATAAGTAGAATGCACGTAGCTTTTACTGTCTCTCCTAATCTGGAACGAAGGTTTAATATAACCTATTAGAATTCTAACGGGTCTTTTATTAAGCTTAAGCTTAGACCGGCTAGTTTCAAGATACGGTTCGTACGCACAATTAAGCGAAGACCGGATAGAATGTGATTCAGACCCGACAAGTTTGAAGACTTGTTTAATATGGGTTTATTATTCACATTCTGGATTTTGAGATAAAACCGTTAAGGTTTGACCCGTTTCGGCTAATTTATGTAAACTTGTTACATAAACCGAACCGTACGCGTAATAAGCGTGACGGGTAGTCATGAGAACTATATACAGATTTCCTAAGTTAATTATGTCTCAAATATGTTGTGACATCAGTAAGGTGTCTTTCGTTATGCCCGAAACTAATTTAAACACAAACTATGCCCCGTAGGGGTAGTTTGGTCATTTTAAAGTTTGTAAAAGAGTTTAAATGTCTAACTGAGTTACAGGTCTGATGTAAACAGCAAACATACTCAATTTGATGAGTTTTAACAGTAGGCTAAAGCATGTATGTGAAACTTATCATTTTTAACCAAACTAGGCCCCGTAGGGGTATTTTGGTAATTTCACATAAGCCGACAAGCTCAAAACTGAAGTCTGAGTTTATCAACTTTTGCTTACTGTTAAAATATGATAATTTGCTTCTTATATCAGTAGGTATCAACCCGGGTATGTCCAATATGATTTTAAAACATACTATGCGCTAATAACGCTAAATAAGGCGATTAAAGGCCATTACCGGGTTCGATACTTAAGTCTGATATTTTTATATTTCCAGAAGGCTTAAAATAATTCATTTATCATAACTAATCAGTGGCAAAAGGTTTGGAGTCGTTTAGATGTGTAAAACTCATTTTATGGCCCGTAAGGGCAAAACCGACAATTACCGAATTAAGCCTACGACTATGAGTTATGCTCAGCCTAAAATTAATTAAAAATCTTTAAAATTCCCAAAATAATATATTACATCAGTGGGTAATTCGTTTGATACCAAAAAGTATGTTTAATTAGGCTATACGCTAATTACGCCATTTTATTAACATAAAGCACCGTAATTACGCTAATGAGCATAACTCTTAATCTACAAGTCAAACTGATGTCAAATTTTGCATACAAGTTTATATATCAATATTCAAGGTTTCTATACTTTTACATTTTCATAAATCATGTTTTAAGGTAATAAGGGCATAACGGTCAACATATGAACAATTAACGGAAACTTGCATATTAATTGGATAACTAATGAACCGAGGTGCATAATCACAGAGGGTTGTTCTAACATGTAACCTAGTCCAATTTAAGCTCTGTGGCATTTCTAAAATATGCCTAAATGGGTCAGAACTGAAAGTCAAAGTGAAAGTCAAACTATGTGACTTTCGGTTCCGAACCGGGTCTAAACAGGAAATAGTCGGGTTGAACAGGTTTGGACATGTTCTTACACTAATTACTAAGTTATAACAATAATCAAACAGGTTATACATGGTCTAGATAGCTAATTATGCATAAATGACCTTTTAAGAATTCTGTTGACTTTTTAAGTATATGTTTGACCCGACTTTTGAACTAGTTAAAGTGGTGATCAGGGGAAACCCTTTTGGGGTTTTATTACCCACATAAATACCAACTTATAACTACTTTTAATTCGAGATTTGACTGAGCCATTATTGACTAATCTCGAAGTCAAACCGTAATTACGACGGTTTGACTTTTAGCTAATTAACTAAGCTAAACTCAAACAAGAAAGGATTAGAACACTTACAAGGGTCCTATGCACAACTTATGATCAGTTGGGAGAGTTCTTTAGCTCCAGAAAGGCTCCAAATGATCAGATGAAGGTGTGAGAATGTTTGTGACTTTGAAGGGCTATTTATAATGGTTTCAATCACCACAAATCATTGACAAACAAGTCTATGAGTGCCCACAAACAATCAACAGGTGTCCTAGGGGCTTAGGAGGTGTTTTAGGGGCCATGAGAAGTGGAAAAACGAGTAGAGGTCGCGAAAATACGCAATGGCAGACCATCAGCGAATTTTTCGGAGCTGGGCACACCCTCGCGTAGCGCGAGGGACCCGTCGCGCAGCGCGACCCCCATGCAGATCAGGTTTTTGATTTTTGTTTGCGATTCAGCCCTTGTCTCTTCAAAACTCGAATAGTTACTGATTTATTGCACTTTAAACCTCCACAATTGATCTACTAAGGCCTTAAATCATATACCCACTTTGCCAAGTCCCCGGGTAACTTTATTTTCACCCGAAAAGTCCTAACTTTCGACGTTTACTCTTTAACGCTTCGCACACGAATTTGATCATAACTTTCTTATACGTTAACGAAACCTTATGAAATTTTTATGGTGCATTCTCGTGAGCATAATTAATATTTACAAAGCTTCGGGTTCGTCAAAAGGTCACTCAGAGGTATAAATTAAACATGTTGACACATTTGGTCCCTGTAGTTTGAAATCACACACATTTAGCTTCGTATGATCCATGATTTATTCGTTTGAAGGTATGAGCATCGTGTAGGGGTAATATATAATATAATTATTCACAGTTGACACTTAGAATACGTATATTCACATACTTTCCACGTTTGTCAACTTTAGTCCTTCTATAATATTTCTTTCACACGTTTAAACATTATGACACGTGTCAACACATTATAGGACGTGAATTTTCGAGGTGTTACATAACCATTCAGAGGCAAATGTCTGAATCAATCTGACATCTACTCGCGAAACAAATAGTCTGAGCCAATAAGTGCTGAACCAGTAAGAGGTCTGAACCGTTAAGAGCCTCATTAAGAGCTAATTACAAACATCCCCTTAGACGTACTAGCAAATTTATCATGTGTAGCTTCCCATTTCAAATTATTTATAATTCAAGCTGTCTAAATTGTAAGTTTTAACTTATTAATATACTAGGTTAAAACCCCGTGTATTACACGGGTTGCATAAACGCAATTTTATATAATATATAATAAAAATATATATTTAAAAAAAACTCGTATATTGCATATATTGAATAAAACATAATGTTATATGTTAATACAAACAGTCATCAAGATTTATCTTTTAAAAATGAATATTGATATACTATTTACTTATTATAACATTTTAATTTATTTGTTTTATTTTGCATAAATGTAATTTTATATAATAAATAATAAAAAAGATGTATCTTTAAAAAAAAAAACTCGTATATTGCACGTGTTTGATACAATATAATGTCTTATATTAATTAACACATATAGTCGTCAAGATTTATCTTTTAAAAATGAACTTTAATGTACTATTTACTTATATAACATGTTACCTTGTTAAGTATGTATTCTTAACTAATTTTTTGCTTAAAATTATTATTATTATTATTATTATTATTATTATTATTATTATTATTTAATATGATCATAATAAAAATAAGCGTTTATATTCTTATCTATTTTTTTGTGTAAAATTATTATTATTATTTTATATGATAATAAATTAATAATAAAAACAAATGTTTATCCTTATCTAAATATTTATTCTTATCTAATATTTTTGTTTAAAATTATTATTATTATTATTATTATTATTATTATTATTGTTATTATTTAATATGAGAGATAAATAGAAAAATAAAATGAGAAAGCATAAGGAAGTAACACGTGTCCAAAAAAGATTTTTATTTATTAGTATAGAAAGATTAATAAATGCAAGTAATTATCTATGATATATTAGCATCTTAAATTGTGTTAATTTATTTTATTTTTCTTTAAATTTCAAAGAAATTGACATTTTTCTGATTACGGATGGTCTTAAGCAAATTTTTTATGGTATTTGTTATCTTTTGCTTACGTGAGATATTTTTTATATTCAACCCGTGTAACATACGGGGTCCATAACCTAGTATAGAAATAAAAGGTTACACTATCTTTTTATCAACTTACTAAAGAATGAAACTTTTGACTCATTTAAGCCTTATCTTCTACCATCATGTGAAAAATATGATCTCACTGTTAGATATACTTTTATCGGATACCCTTAAGTTCAATTTTTTTTGGGATACCCTGAAATTTTCTTCTAGATTCGCTACTAACGACCACAAAAAAGGGATCTAAAATTTTATGTCAATAACGAAAATAACATTAAAAGTGTACCTACTTTGTCGAGGTCAAAAGGTCAAGCATAGTAATGTTATGACCCCGAGATCTATGGACGTAGTTTTTAAAAGACTTAGTTTTGCTATTCAAAAAGGGGTAGCGACACAGCTTGTTGTACGTTTACCAACTATCTCATTGTAAAATGCAAAAAAAAAAAGTTTTAAAAAAGTGTATAAAAAGGTTATATATATATATGTGTATATAATCAGAATCTACAAAATAGATTTTTAAAAGATGTGTTTTATTATAATAATACAGTTTTATAATAATATAATGTGTTTAGTTATTTATTAACTTCAAAACCTTAACAAAATAATTAACTTCAAAGCCTTAACAAAATAATTGTTTGCCAGTGATCTAATCTGACCCTATTCATGATAACCAACTATATTAAAAAATCTATCTTTTGTAATCTTTGATTGGTTTCAACATTTATTTGATAATGGTCTATTGCATGCTCATGTAGTCATGTTGTATATCTTTTTTGTTATGAAATCTTCGATAACGGTCTATGGCAAGCTCATGTTGTATATCTTTTTTGTTATGAAATCAAAACTAAAATTGATATAGCATAAAATTATAACACCACAAGCTAGAGCACTTCAATTGATGGATAGATTCATTGATTATCCGTTGGCGAATATATGAAGAGTCGGTGACATTAGAGGATTCACATCCCTTTCTGTATATATTTGTGAGTGGTTTCGCATGTTTTAAAAGGTTTAATCGATATTTTTTTTACTAATCCGGTTAGTGACATCCTAATCGTACGCCGTTAAAAAAAAGTTTAATCGATATTTTTTTTCTATTTAAGGAAAGTGATGTAAGATGATACCATGAGGAAAAATAAGGTGGTAATATAGCCCCTTTGAAATAACTAGGAGTTTCCATTATCATTATCAATATATTTTTTTATATTTAAAAAGTATTGTAGGAGCTTTCAACTTTTTCACATTACTCACGAACTTTTCAACTTATACAAATTGGCCACGCTACATTTATTAACCAATCTTTATAGTAAACTTTTGAACTTGAAAACATTTTTTTCCATTTTTCAATTGGTCACAAAAGAAAATTCTATACACATCCCTCAAGTTTTTTCACTAACCATATGTGCACATATACCACTTGTTTTTTTTTTTTTACCTAAATGTGGATGGGTGGCCTGTAATCAATGTTTTAGAAACCGGTATTTTAATCGTATCGGATTGGGCTTAGTGGAGTTGTACCAGACGATTCAACCGGGATAACTAGTTTACCCTATAATTCCACTAAAATAGAATTTCAACTCTAAAAAATAATCCAGAACTACATGATTCAATAATAAAAAATCAATTCTTTTAACAAAGTATTCTTAAATAAAAGTATACAATAGATTTATGGTATTAGAGTATTATTTGAATCAAGTTCACGATCACTTAAAAGATGAAATTCACTGTCATCGTTATTTTAAACTCAAAATTTTAACATGGGATTAAACCGGTAGGGCGGCATGAACCGGTATTACCGGATATACCGGCGGTTCGAAGACTATATCGGAACCATATTTATACCGTACTCAAACTTAACGGGACAAAAAACGGTAGCCGGTTCAACTGGTATTACCAGTCGGTTTGAACATGTATTTAAAACATTGGTCGTGATACACCCACATCACATTCACGGCCGTGATACCTTGATACACCGCCGTCCGCCGCAAAGGGGTGTATCACGCGTGATGTGTTCATTCCAATGATGTGTTTCCCGACATGATGGATGTTGTTTGAAAATTTGTCTGTTTGACCGTTTGACTTTAAAACCATAAACAAATTAAGTTTTTTGAAGGTTTGTATTTTGGCAACAATGATGGATCAATTTGCAGGGTTACAGGTTGTGAAGAAGATGATTATTTTACAAAATAATCTCTCAAGTTTTAAAATAACCCCTCAAATTTTACAAAATAGTTAAAATAATTCCACAGATTTGCAGGTTTAAAATAACCCCCCTTGTTTTACAAAATAACTCCTCAAATTGATAAAATTATTTATTTTTATTTTATAAATATATTTATTATATAAAAAAGTTGTTTTTATATTTATTTTATAAAAAATATATATTTATTTAATAAAAAGGTTGTTTTTGTATTAGTTTATTTAATTTTATATTTTATTTAAAAAATTATAATTTAGTAATGGAATGTAATGACCATTGCAAATGTGATAAGTGAAATGTAATGAAATGATGTGTGAAATACTGATTGGGTGTGATCATAGTTGTAAAAATCCTGATTAGACGCCGATTAATCCCCGATTAATTATCGGTTAATCCCCAGACCCCAGTTAATCCCGATCAATCGGTAGTTGTTAGTGCAGTTGTCTGTCGACTTCATCTTCGTTCGAGTCTTGGATTAGAAGAGAAGTTTGGGAAGCCCGAAGACCGGTAAAGACTGAAGAATGAGAAGACTCGATACTTCAGACTCGTCAACATCCGAGGGGGAGTCTGTTAGTGCATACGTCTGCCGACTTCGTCTTGTATCGAGTCTTGCATTAGATTAGTTAGATCAGGGCGCGTTATACGAGAAATAGGGTAGGTTTTAGATGTGATTGAACTAATTCCGTTTGAGGAGTGCCATTCCGTTTGAGGAGTGCCATTCCGTTTGAAGCATGTCATGCCACTTTCAAACGGAATAGCTTCACCTATAAATACTATTGATGCGATTTCATTTGTAACGTTCTTGTTTCCGACGCCGAGGTGCTGTCGAAGTGTCTCAAGCTTGTAAATTGTTCAGAGATCAATATACGAGACAATTAATAGTGAAAAAAAATATGTTAGTGCATACGTCTGTCGACTTCGTCTTGTATCGAGTCTTGCATTAGATTTGTTAGATCAGGGCGCGTCATACGAGAAATAGGGTAGGTTTTAGATGTGATTGAACTAATTCCGTTTGAGGAGTGCCATTCCGTTTGAGAAGTGCCATTCCGTTTGAAGCATGTCATGCCACTTTCAAACGGAATAGCTTCACCTATAAATACTCTTGATGCGATTTCATTTGTAACGTTCTTGTTTCCGACGCCGAGGTGCTGTCGAAGTGTCTCAAGCTTGTAAATTGTTCAGAGATCAATATACGAGACAATTAATAGTGAATACAAGCTAAACGAAGACAGAATCAATGAATTCCGCCTCTGATTCTGTCTGAGCACTCTTCTGATCGACTCGTTAGGTCGTTTTACGATCCTACAGAACAGAAATAGCAAGAAATGCTTTTACAAATCTGTACATAACCCTCTCTTTGTACTTGACTTCATCTTTGGGTGTAGAAACACTGATGCTTCTGAGTTATCAAGTTCTACTAAAGAAAAGTTGCTTGATTTGTCTATTGTGACAACTACAGAGCTTGGTGCCATTTTGTTGAAGATAAATGTTCAAATCCCAGATGGGATTTTGGTAGAAAGATGTAAAAAGAGATGAGATTTATGTGAATTGGAGTGAAGGTTGAAGACCCATGAAGGATTTAGGTGTAATGAAAGGTGGAAGAGTGAGATTTGGATCTTGAGAGGTTAATGGCGGTGGCAGTGGTGGTACCCGGTTGAGAGTGTTGGAGGGTGGTGGCTGGAGGTGGTTGAGGGTGGTGGTTGGAGGTGGCAGTGGTGGTTGTGGTGGTGAATGGCGGTGGCAGTGGTGGCAGGGGGTAATATTACAGAGTAGAACAAAACACAGGGGGTAATATGAAAGGGCATTATAGTCATTTCACATTCCAGTTAACAGATCTGTTAACAAAATTGACGTCGGGGGGTAAACTTGCGACATAACACCAAACGTTGGGGGGTAAAATTGCAATTATTTCATTAGAGGGGATCAAAGTGCCAATTGGCCTAAACCCCAGGGGGTAAAATTGCAGTTTACTCTACTTTTAGTTTTAATTACTTGAGTCTTTTGGCTTTTATAATGTTGTAAGAATTGTTAGGCGCTAGTCGGGCGGTGGAGTACCGACTAGCGATTAATCGGGATTAATAGGGATTAATCGGAATCAATCGGATCGAGATTTTTATATGTAATTTTTTAGTTATATATATACACACACATTTTTATATGTAGTTTTCTAAAGCAGATAATTTTTAACCACTCATTGACACATTTATTTAAGTAATTGGAAGGAATTTATAAGGTTTGGTCGAAATTTAGCCGGCGCCTAGCCAAAATTTGGCCAGAATAGGACCGCCATTGATCGCCTAGTTATTAATCGGCCATTAATCGGTGAACCTCCGATTAGTGATTAATCGGCGACTAATCAGAGACTAGTCGGGATTTTTACAACCATGCTTTTATGTAATTAGTTAACCACAAGTCGTTATTCAGTAATAATACTAATATATAATATACGAGTCGTTGATTTTTTATACTATCGTTTTTATTAATTGAACATCCCAGTTTATCTACTATCGTTTTGAGTGATTGAATAACTTTATTTATATAATAATAACTGGATTAAAATACCAAAGATAATGGCTTATCTAGTGAAAGCAATAACACGCAATAATTGTTTTAAGATATTTAATATTTGTTTGAAGGATGACAAGAAGTTTCATTAAGATATTTGATATTTGTTAGAAGGATGACAAGAAGTTTCATGTGTGTTATAGTGTTTAGGGATCCTTCGCTATCTTTATTATTAGGGGGGACCGTAAGGTCTCGGGGACTTGATAGGGGAGCTCACTTTGCCGCGCGCAATGGCGGAGCTTAGTGTAAAGTGGGGGTGCACCCGCCCCTCCGAATGTTTCGGTTAGAAGTGTAAAACTTCGTATTTTTCGTCCGAAAAAATTAAAATTAAATAGGATTGTCCCCCCAATTATTTTGCCTAAATATTTATATAATATATAAATTGAGTCCCATGACTTTCCGCCCCCTCAGAACTTTTGGTCAAGCTCCGCCACTGGCTGTGCGGTGAAGTGGTGCCAGCCCTTGTTCGGTGAGTGGGGAGTGTCCAAATCGGTGTATACTCACCAAGTGTTCGAAGAGGAGAGAGGTGGGAGGGAGAGGGGTTAATGGTGGGTCCTCATTAACCAATCAATCACATTTTTTTTTTAAATTGAGTGGGTGTTTGACCATTGTTATTGTTTGAGTGAAAAATGAAGAGTGGAGTAGGGACTTGACATGGCATAAGATTATTGGGTAGTGAAAATGGAGAGTGATTGACCACTTCCTCCACCCTTAGGAATAATGGATTTTAATAAGGGAAAATTACAAAAATGTCAGTTGACTAACCATGTTTTTGAATTTGTCATGCTCCTGCGTCCGTGGACGGACCTCTGAGCATGGGATGAGTCGGCGTATCATGTTGAAGAGTCCATGTATCACGCTCCTTCGGAAGAGTCCACCGACGCTTCGGAAGAGTCCACCGACGCTTCAGATGGACATGGGCTCTTCAACATGATACGCCGACTCATCCCATGCTCAGAGGTCCGTCCACAGACGCAGTAACATGACAAATTTGAAAACACGGTTGGTCAACTGACATTTTCGTAAATTTCCCTTTTAATAATGCTACTATTAGCCGTTTGCCGGCAATGGTCCCAACTTTAAAAATAACCAATAGTGGTCCCATCTTTTTCATATATTGTAAATTTGTAATCCAATGGACTTTTACTAAACCGAAAAGGATAAGGGTGTAGGGAGTGGTAATCGGTAAAGGGTGGCAAACCCCTTTACCGAGTGGTAAACACCACCGCCAACAAGTGTTTAGTCACCAAAGTTTGCCAAATCGGTGGTGGCATGCCGAATCGGTGAGGGGAGGAAGAAGAGAGAGAGGGGGGGGGGGGGGTTTGGGGTGGGGTCCATTCCAATCTCACCTTTTTTTTAAATGTTTATCACTTCACCAAATGTCTAAACTATTGCCAACACTTTTCACCAAAGTTTAAACACTTTTCACCGATTGACGTGGCGCACTCTGATTGGTCGATTTTTAGTTTGCCACTCCAAAGTGTTTAACCACTCCCTACACCCTAAGGGAACAAAAATAAATTAAGGTACTGTTAATAAAAGTTCATTAGTTTACAATATGTGAAAAAATGTGGGACCACCACTAGTTATTTTTAAGTTAAAATCGTTGTCGGCCAACACCTAATAGTTAGAATTATTAAAATCCATTATTCCTTATTATTATTATTATTATTGACATGTACCCATCAATTGTCACAGTATCTAAGTCATTTATTACTTCTTTAAATGATCATTTATTTATATTTGAGTTTTTTTGGTTGTAATTAAACAAAGACTAAATTACGTTTTTGGCCCCTCTGGTTATATCACTTTTACTATATTAGCCAAAAATAAGAATTTTTAACATATCTGCCCTCATGGTCTCTATAACTAATCATTTTGGTCCCTAAGTCTAATCATTTTGGCCCCCATGGTCTCTATAACTAACCATTTTGGCCCCCATGATCTCTAGACTTAGTGGCCAAAATGGTTATTTATAGAGACCATGTGGGCAGATATGTTAAAAATTCTTATTTTGGGTTAATATAGTAAAAGTGATATAACCACAGGGGCCAAAAACGTAATTTACTCTTAAGCAAATAACCGGTTGCAACTTGCAATCATGCCCATTCTTTGGTTTTAGATAAAAAAAAATACATATCGGTTCATTTGAGTCAAACTAGACAACAAATCAATTTAAGTCTACTAAAATTATACAACGAGTCAAAACTTAATTTATAGAACTTATAAAGAAAATAAACACTTTTATCTATAAATGATAGAATTACAAGACTAATCAGATGTAGAAGACAAATCGAATGATTAAACAATTTAATAAAACAATACTCATGACCACATGAGAAGAAATGATTGCTTTTCTGTCGAATTGATTATTAACAACAAAGAATTGCCTCGAAAATATATTTGATCACCGAGCAAATCATCGCATCATAAAAAGAAAGGAGCCGAAGAGCGACAAGTTGTAGCAAGATGTATACGCGTAGAGAGAACGGAAGAGGATGCTGAAAATCTTGAATCACAATATGAGGA
>JARYGA010031153.1:0-39455 GCA_030545235.1 Helianthus tuberosus
TAGACTAGTATTGTAACACCCCAAAAATGGGTTTGGTAATCAAACCCCGTTAATAGTAAAGACGAGTAAAATACCGTTAGTGGTAAAATTAACCCGGTGAATATTATGATTTAAATAATTAATCCTATATTAATCAAAAAGAAGAATAAAAGCTTTGAGAAAACACGGTTTATTAGAAGCCCGAGTTAACGGGACTTAAAAAAATAAAACGGGTTATAATTCCCCACACCCACCAAGTTAACTAGGAATAGTAACCTAGTTAGTAATGGGTAACTAAATGAAAAGCTATGAGATATAGCTTCTTTTATAATAAATGAAACAAGAGGTACTAATATGGCCAAGAAGGGAAACTTGTTTTATTAAAATTAAAAATAAAACACAACACACACACACACACTCAGTGTGTGTGTGTGTGTGTGTGTGGATCGACTAGAGGACAAGGTAAAAAGAAGCAAACCCAAACTCTCACAAATCTTTCAAATTGAAGGTCCAAATCAAGTTTAAATCAAAATCCGAGTACGAATTAGTGATCTCCACTGAAAAAGGAGTCACGAGGTATGTAAATTTCATGAGAAATCTCTAGTTGAATTTCTGAGCAAACCTAGAGAATTCGAATTAGATGATTGCATGCTTGTTATATGATGAGATAGGAACATTGTAGTGTCTAGGAGTAAATCCTAGACAAGTATATGATGAAGTTAGGCCTAATTCTTGTGAATTCATGATCACCATTGAAGGTGATGAGTGGGTTTAGTATGAACATGTTAAACACTAGAAATTGATAGTTGTTCTAGTGTAATTTGAATTTTTCGTAAGTAAATTCTGATGTTGTAGATGCGAAAAATTGATATGAACATGTTAATTGATGTTAAAACATGGTTAAAACAATAACCATGAACTAGATAAAAGAAGAATACAAATTATGCACATTAGGTGTTTGTTAAAATGCCTAAATGAGAACTAAAGTGTTGAAATTTAGAGTGAAAACGCATATTTAAATGATATGGCAATTACGCGTAATATGAAGTGATGAGGGTTCTACATACTATGTTGATTTAGACTTAATGTTGTAAACCAAGTGATTGAAAGTAGTTAACTTTGATAAATTAAGTTAACTAATCATGAAGTCGAATAGTAGTTTCGACATAGAAAATAAGTGAGGTGGAATAGTCGTGATTGTTAATGACTAATTTAACCGCCTTGTAAATGATTGACAATAGTTTGACGCTTAAACGAGCTAGGTGGAGGCTTGGGAAAGAAGCGGTCAAATAATCGAGTAAGAGAAGGGAAGTGTAAACCTGATGCGAGGTAAGTTAAGCTTACGCCTTTTTATTCTTACTACCAAATACTTATAATGCAAGTCAGAATAAGTGAGATTGGCAAGAAACCATACATTATGGTAAAATGGGTAAAAACGGTAAAATGGTAACCCGAACATGGGTTAACGAATAAATAAAAAGGATTTGAAAGGACACCAGTTGGCATAAGTCAAAATGGGTCAAACAAAGCAAGAAACGACCTTTAAGCAAGATGAATTCAAAGAGTAAATCGGAATAGGTTAAAGGGATGAAATGGCAATTAAATACCATCTCATAATTATAATTGGTCATTTTGACTAAACGGGTCAAATGGTGTTGTTAACACCATTTGACAATAATATCTTATGATCACGTGTTGAGTTTTGTAATCGCAGAAATTTAACACATGGTTCGCGTTGCTATTTGATTTGTAATTAATAGCGAAAGGTATTTTAACGGGTCAATCTTATGACCCGAGCCAGGTTCGCATGTTTAGAATTATAGCTAAAGGCGATATTTTGGTCAATTAATAGCGGAAGTCCTTCGTCGCACAAATGAAGGGCTAAATTTTGACCAAAAAGCCCTTGAGGGGTAAATAGGACAAACAACTTTTAAAGAGTTGTTGTGACAACCCTCAAAATTTCGGGTACTGTACAATTAATTAATTTTAATTACGTGTTTAATGACTGTGCTTGATTACAATTGACAATTTAAACTGCTCTATGATTTTTATATCATACATACACATGCATCATATTTTATACAGTCACTCCATTCATTACACACAAACATTAGTGACATACTTGATGCACAAAGCACAGTTAGCACACTGAGCGGATAATTGAGAAACATGCTGATAATGTCAGCACTTAGACGGACAGTGTTATTATGGCCAGTATGAGCCAGGGATAAGGTACTACACTAGTATGGAGTGTAGGGGAGTGAGGACCATAAAACTGCGTCACTATGAGATAGTTATAGTGCCGGGAAGTGCCAAAAACCTACTTTAAATGCAGAATTCAGCATTTTAAATTATTAGTAAAGTTCAAAAACATGACATAATGGTCCTGTATACTTTCCTAAGTGCCGGGAATAAATTGTGACACAAAAAGCATTATAAAGGACACTTTACGGAACAATTAAGCACTTTAACGGAACGGTACCTAACCGGACAACCGGACATTACCCGGAACACTAAATTATTATCAGAGACATGATTTTTATTTTTCTGAGTTAGTATTGGTTCCCGAACTCTTAAACTTATTACATAATGCAAGTTTCACATAACACTATACTTTTACCACTTAACCCCTAACTAACTACCTACTTACCATCTAATTTTCATTTAACCTCCCCCCTTGCCTAATTTTCGGCCCTCATGACCCCACCCATTAAGATTTTCTAATCTTCTAATATCTCCAACAATATTTAGTGGTCTTAGTGGAATTTTGATATAATTGAGTTTGTGCTTTTGTTAAAGGCACTTGAATTATAAATAAACACCACCATCTTCAATAATTACAAACTAATCATACCCCAAACCGATTATTATGGAGAATGTGGGACTCCCCACTTAAATTTTCTATGATATTAAGTTAGGTCATGTTTACTATCATGAGGACAAAGGCAAATGGTCTTGCATGATTAAAGGAAAAGCACTATATCAATCATTCTATCACATTTTCATAATAAAACCACAAAGAAGAACCCTTCTCCTTCCCTAAATTTTCGGCAGCCATCTTATCTCTATCATACATCCACCTTCAAATTCTTTTCAAACAATTCCTACATATCCAAGGGTGCTAGAGACCGAACAAGTAAGCTTGGTGCACTCGGAAGCTCAAGGACCGCTCTCGTTTTCTTTTAATCCTCTTGATCATACCTAGCCTTGTGCTAGTAGTAAGTTACTTGTACACCCTTATTCATCTTGTTCCATGGTTAAAAAGTTAGTACGGTGATCGTATATATGCGTTTTAGTAACATTTAACCTACAAACAGTTTGCTGATTTGCACTTTCAGTCGACTTTAACTGGCTGTAAACAGGTCATAATTCAACAAAAATTTGATTTTATTAATTCTATAACATGATATTATGAAATACGGTTCTAATGGCACTGGAATCATAATTTTTGGACTTCGTTTACTATTTTTAAAAGACCCGTTTTGTAACAGCAGCTCAAGCTGTATTTTCACTGCTGAAAATAAACGTCTTGTTTCCGTCATAAATTGAATTCTGTGTAGATTCAGATCATGAAATTGGTACTGTAGATGATCACTGATATCCAAATAATTGTCCCACTGGAATTTCATCAATCGGACTTACGATAAATTTTAAATGAATTTTTCCGTGAACTGCAGTCAGAAAGTGACGAATCTGATTTCAGTCCGGTAAATGAATTTCTATAAAATATTGGTAATGAACTGGACCCCGATATTTTTACACAATAAAATTTGGATGGTATATGACATTCTGTGAAAATTTGAGAATTTTTGGAGAAGGTTAACTATTTTATTAAAATGCTCGAAAACAGTCCAGTTTTGATTAATAATGCTGAAATGACATAAGTAGTTTATTGCATGTCTAATTGTCGGGTTGGCTATGTGGGAACGATCTACGGGATATATGTAAAAGAAAATGATATGCTATTAAGCATGGACACCTCCATTTACAAAGGAGACTATGGCGAAATTTTCCGAAAATCCTAACACTTAGTAAATATTTTCTGGACAAGTGTTTACTAGTATATTTCAGATTATGTTTTCAAAGATAAACCTCGCCATAAATTTTATAACAAAGTATAAAGTATCGGAGGATGGTTTTATACATAAAAAATGGTTAAGTATATATTCTCAAAAAGGGACTTAAAAATATATTTTCGATACGAACATACGTGGGTAAAATGTCCCATCCTTGGGAAGGGAACACTTATATATAAAATACTTTAGAAGTATTAATACAAGAAAATCGCACGAACAAATATTCCAACACGACACATGATTTAAGTTGAAATATTAATTATTTTGACAAATAATTATTACTCCGAATAATAAAAGAAACGTAACTCAAAACATTTAACTCTAAGCCAAGGCACGGCCCGTTCGTCTAATAGACATTAGTACGTTGTAGGTTGTCGTGTAGCTGACAGAGTTGAAATACGGTTCAAGACGCACTACAGTGAGTTCATGTCCCCCTTTTCTCTTAACAGTTTTCAGTTTTATACTTCGGGGGTGGAATACATATTACAATTAATACAGACATTTTATACTTGGTATGGTTAGCTTAAGGAGGGTTTACTACTTAGATCATGTGAGTGGGTAGGTGGAACTTAAGGCCATTAATCCTCGTTGTAGGACCGAGGGTCATGAGCGGTAGATCTATTTGGGTGTAGCGAGCCCAGCTCCTGAGTCCACAGTACGGACCATGGGGTGACTTTGAGCCCGACGCACAAATTTGCTAGGTTTGAGTCTTCCTGCATCACTTCACACATATCATTGGCTTTGCAACCCAATGGTGATCTCTTTTTCCTTATTGCTACATACCAGGGACGTTTATTCATACTTTGAAGGTTTATACATACTCACCTTTACATGAACTCGCTCAACTTTTGTTGATTTTTCAAAATACATGTATTTCAGGAAATTAATGGATCTGGCGGAGTGTGCTATTGTGTCTAGCTGCGTTGAATAAAGATGTTATCCAGGGTTGTTGTGTTTAGCGGGTGTATACCATTCCGGGACGGGATACATAATTCTAAACTCAGGGTTTTATTTAAGTACTTTCGTTTGAGTCTTGTGAACTCGTTTAAACATGTCATGGTTTGTAACTTGTAGTAAGTGTCAATGTTTTCAAACAATGGTGTTGTAGTATTCTTTCACTTTAATTAATGGATGAACATCTCGTATTTTTATCATATAGCATTGTTGTGATTGTTGCTATGGTATTAAGAAGTCACACCTAATAAACCCACGCTTCCGCAAAAGCCAGGGTGTGACAGCTTGGTATCAGAGCCTCGATCATAGCGAACTAGGATTCATTCTCGAGTCTAGACTATGATCACTAGGGCTCTCATGAAAATGTTTTCAAACATTTTTACATTGCATACACTAAACGTCCAGATCCAGGGCACAAACATTTTTACAAACAAAAGGCACAAATACACATTTCCAAAAATTTATATTTCAGTCTTAGAGACTGAGGGAGTACAGCCTTAGAGGCTGGGGAGGTTCAGTCTTAGAGACTGATGGATTCAATCTTAGAGATTGGGGATGTTTAGTCTTAGAGACTGGGAGGTTTGGTCTTAGAGGCCAGGGAGCTAGTTTGAGAAACTAGGGAGTTAGTCTTAGAGACTGGGTGGGATAATCTTGGGAAGACTAGGATGATTACTTACTTACATTGATTGTGACTTACATGCATTGTTGGATTATTTTATGCTATGACATGGGATGTTATGAGTTATTGTGTTATTACATACGCATATTACTTACTTACTATACTTACTATGACACTGGTGCCGACTATAGTTTTATATCGCTAGAATCTAAGAAAATACTTAGGTTAACTACTAGTAAGTTAGACATTCCGTACTCAATTGAACTGGCTAATGGGAAGCTAGTGGAAACGAATGAAGTCATCAGAGGATGCGTGATAAAGCTGGGAGAAAACGAGCTTACATTAGACCTACTGCCAGTCAAGTTAGGAAGCCTCGATGTGGTAGTAGGGATGGATTGGTTGTCAAGCAACAGAGCCATGGTTATAGGGATTTAGGTTATTAGAAATTACTCTTGACCTAGACTATAACTTACCTAGGACACTTTCCATTAGTAACTCTTCCATTATCTTTGCCTTGTCTTCATCTCTATTCTTATCTTTTATAACCAATGCCTCGTCACCACAAATCTTATCTTTAGATTTTACAAATGCTCATCACCTATCCTTAGGTGATTATTTTCAAAACCTCTTCTGATTTTTAAATTCTCATCAAAGTCTTGGGCTCTAATAACGAACTCGTGCAATCTGGAAGGGTGGATGCCTTTATTCTGAGTTTTCTGTCTAGGCAAGCACTTCGTATAAATCTCATCAGACGCGAGACCAGTTGTGCTTACCTGGGGATTCTTGGGATGAGTATCCACTTATAGGCTAAAGCATGACTTCATCAAGTTATAAGAACCCAACTACTTGTCATTGATGTCATTTATTCGTGGAATAAATGATATCCATCTTGTTACGTGTTTTCTTTGATCCTCATTGATTTTATGAAACTACATTACCCCATTATGAAATCACTATAATCTTTCCTTCAGAAAATGCCTCCATGACGAAACACACGTTTGCTTACCTGGGAACTACCGATGAGAGTACAGTATGCCTATCGGCTCAAGGCATGTTACCCTAATTCAAAAGGATTTTTTTTTTCTTTTCTCCGTTTCAGAACAATCCAAGTTTTTATCGATCTACGTTGTACTACTATCAATTTATTACGATACGATTCCCTCCTTTTCAAAGTTTCAAAAATTTTCTCGAGACCATACCTGTCAGATTCAAATTTTCAAACTAGCTATAGAACGTAGCATGGAAGCACTAACCGATCACATGGTGTAATCCGGAATCTCCTTATCTATATAAGAAATTCACTACACGAGCTAATCTACACAAGAACTACAAACTTCTGATATAACTCAACTCATACCCAAACCTTTCTTAGTTCAACAAAACCCCATATCCAAATGGCAAATCTCCCAACAGCATATGCTGAATCTTCAAATGCAGCAAAAATTCATCCTTTCCTTCAGTTTACTACTTTACACTATCAAGAGAGGTATCAAAAACTCAAGTATAAAGAAGTTCTTGCTATTAGCAGTATTGATTGGCAACGAATAGGAATGTTTGATTTCAGTGGTTTGCTGGCAAGATCACTACAACCTAATACACCTTGGCGCCGTTTCTTCGACATCCTAGAACCATCATATGATGAACTAGTGTATGAGTTCTCGTCCACTTTCTATTACAAATCTAATGAAAATCTTACCAATGAATCCATTCATTTTCAACTTTGTGGGCAACTTCATACTATGTCATTAACAGAATTCGCAGTTCATCTGGGCATATATACAGATGAAGAAGTCCAACAACCCATTTTTACGGAGGCATCAACATCTGGTTCCTCCGTGAATATGGTAAATTATTGGCAATACCATTCATTAAAAGAATGGTGTATCAACAATAATTCTACAAGCTTCATAGACCCTTGTTATCAATATATGCACCGTGTTTTAGCCCACACTATCACGAGGCGCAAACATAATCTACACAGGGTTAAAACAATCGAACTTTTCTATTTGTATAGTGTTTTTGAGCAAGTTCCCTGTAATATTGCCCACGAACTTGCTGAATATTTTTCTAGTCAACATTCAAATCCTCTGAGAAGTCTCATGGGAGGGTCTTACATTACAAAAATAGCACAATCATTAGGTGTCTTAAGTGATCAGATTATCCAGGGATTATCTCCACCAAAGGCACCTGGGATTGTAAATCCTTACACCATGAGACTAACCTCTGTTCATATTGGTACACTAACACAATCATCACAGTTGGAGGGAGCTCCAGTTATCTTAGAGAATACCTTCCCACAAAATTTACAACAATCATTTTTGCAGTTTCCTCAACCGTCTTTTTATCGGTTTGATATGCAACCACTGCTGCCATACATACAAGAACCTATTACAACTAACTTACCCCAACCTTTAATACCGAACGTCTTACAAAGCTTCCCACCGTTACCTTTCGAGGAAAATTCAATGATGCAAGGAACTTGGTTTGATGAAAACACGATGACTCAAGATCAGTTAGCATCAGAACCCTTTTTGCAAGCACCATTAATGCCACATTCTTTCCAGTCACTGTTGAACGAAGTTGAACAACCGCCACCAACTGATATGGCAGGCCCAAGTACGATGCCTCAAATGAATCTACCTCCAGATTCATTGAGAGACGAAGTGACTAGGTTAAACCATCAAGTTCAGAATTTGTCTCAACAAATAAGATGGTTGACAGAAAGAAATCAAAGGTTGGAAAGCATGCTGATACAAATAACTAATCATATGCAACTGCCTCTACCACTTCCACCACCTTATAATCCTGAATGTGATCCATTACATAACCTATTTCAAATGTAAATTTGTTCAATAGATTGTCAAAAAAAAAAAAAAAAAAAAAAAAAACAATGCTATCATTGCTAATGTGAAATACGTTTTGATTAAGTTGATGTTATGTTATATTGATGCTTGTTTGATTTAAACAATACCTCAATTTTATTTGTTTCCTCACTTAACTAGAAGTGCTATGTGGACCATGCAACGAAACGCGTAATTTTGGGTGCACACTTAATTACGGGGTTCGATGCATGAGAATCATAGTGAGCCTTGTTAAGTAAGGTGGCATATAAAAACATTATGTGGTTATGTGATTATCCATTATTTGCTCATTTGTACACACGATTGTTTGCATAATGTTTACATTACAAATCCAGCATAACATAGTGCCATGCAAAATATTTTCTATACAATGATAATTTCCTCAAAATTATCAGCACCAAACAATGACTTGCTTATATTGTTAATCATTACAATTTCATTCTATGATCTCTTTCGAATAAATTTCGGGACGAAATTTTCTTAACGGGGGGAGAATGTGACAACCCTCAAAATTTCGGGTACTGTACAATTAATTAATTTTAATTACGTGTTTAATGACTGTGCTTGATTACAATTGACAATTTAAACTGCTCTATGATTTTTATATCATACATACACATGCATCATATTTTATACAGTCACTCCATTCATTACACACAAGCATTAGTGACATACTTGATGCACAAAGCACAGTTAGCACACTGAGCGGATAATTGAGAAACATGCTGATAATGTCAGCACTTAGACGGACAGTGTTATTATGGCCAGTATGAGCCAGGGATAAGGTACTACACTAGTATGGAGTGTAGGGGAGTGAGGACCATAAAACTGCGTCACTAGGAGATAGTTATAGTGCCGGGAAGTGCCAAAAACCTACTTTAAATGCAGAATTCAGCATTTTAAATTATTAGTAAAGTTCAAAAACATGACATAATGGTCCTGTATACTTTCCTAAGTGCCGGGAATAAATTGTGACACAAAAAGCATTATAAAGGACACTTTACGGAACAATTAAGCACTTTAACGGAACGGTACCTAACCGGACAACCGGACATTACCCGGAACACTAAATTATTATCAGAGACATGATTTTTATTTTTCTGAGTTAGTATTGGTTCCCGAACTCTTAAACTTATTACATAATGCAAGTTTCACATAACACTAGACTTTTACCACTTAACCCCTAACTAACTACCTACTTACCATCTAATTTTCATTTAACCTCCCCCTTTGCCTAATTTTCGGCCCTCATGACCCCACCCATTAAGATTTTCTAATCTTCTAATATCTCCAACAATATTTAGTGGTCTTAGTGGAATTTTGATATAATTGAGTTTGTGCTTTTGTTAAAGGCACTTGAATTATAAATAAACACCACCATCTTCAATAATTACAAACTAATCATACCCCAAACCGATTATTATGGAGAATGTGGGACTCCCCACTTAAATTTTCTATGATATTAAGTTAGGTCATGTTTACTATCATGAGGACAAAGGCAAATGGTCTTGCATGATTAAAGGAAAAGCACTATATCAATCATTCTATCACATTTTCATAATAAAACCACAAAGAAGAACCCTTCTCCTTCCCTAAATTTTCGGCAGCCATCTTATCTCTATCATACATCCACCTTCAAATTCTTTTCAAACAATTCCTACATATCCAAGGGTGCTAGAGACCGAACAAGTAAGCTTGGTGTACTCGGAAGCTCAAGGACCGCTCTCGTTTTCTTTTAATCCTCTTGATCATACCTAGCCTTGTGCTAGTAGTAAGTTACTTGTACACCCTTATTCATCTTGTTCCATGGTTAAAAAGTTAGTACGGTGATCGTATATATGCGTTTTAGTAACATTTAACCTACAAACAGTTTGCTGATTTGCACTTTCAGTCGACTTTAACTGGCTGTAAACAGGTCATAATTCAACAAAAATTTGATTTTATTAATTCTATAACATGATATTATGAAATACGGTTCTAATGGCACTGGAATCATAATTTTTGGACTTCGTTTACTATTTTTAAAAGACCCGTTTTGTAACAGCAGCTCAAGCTGTATTTTCACTGCTGAAAATAAACGTCTTGTTTCCGTCATAAATTGAATTCTGTGTAGATTCAGATCATGAAATTGGTACTGTAGATGACCACTGATGTCCAAATAATTGTCGCACTGGAATTTCATCAATCGGACTTACGATAAATTTTAAATGAATTTTTCCGTGAACTGCAGTCAGAAAGTGACGAATCTGATTTCAGTCCGGTAAATGAATTTCTATAAAATATTGGTAATGAACTGGACCCCGATATTTTTACACAATAAAATTTGGATGGTATATGACATTCTGTAAAAATTTTAGAATTTTTGGTGAAGGTTAACTATTTTATTAAAATGCTCGAAAACAGTCCAGTTTTGATTAATAATGCTGAAATGACATAAGTTGTTTATTGCATGTCTAATTGTCGGGTTGGCTATGTGGGAACGATCTACGGGATATATGTAAAAGAAAATGATATGCTATTAAGCATGGACACCTCCATTTACAAAGGAGACTATGGCGAAATTTTCCGAAAATCCTAACACTTAGTAAATATTTTCTGGACAAGTGTTTACTAGTATATTTCAGATTATGTTTTCAAAGATAAACATCGCCATAAATTTTATAACAAAGTATAAAGTATCGGAGGATGGTTTTATACATAAAAAATGGTTAAGTATATATTCTCAAAAAGGGACTTAAAAATATATTTTCGATACGAACATACGTGGGTAAAATGTCCCATCCTTGGGAAGGGAACACTTATATATAAAATACTTTAGAAGTATTAATACAAGAAAATCGCACGAACAAATATTCCAACACGACACATGATTTAAGTTGAAATATTAATTATTTTGACAAATAATTATTACTCCGAATAATAAAAGAAACGTAACTCAAAACATTTAACTCTAAGCCAAGGCACGGCCCGTTCGTCTAATAGACATTAGTACGTTGTAGGTTGTCGTGTAGCTGACAGAGTTGAAATACGGTTCAAGACGCACTACAGTGAGTTCATGTCCCCCTTTTCTCTTAACAGTTTTCAGTTTTATACTTCGGGGGTGGAATACATGTTACAATTATTACAGACATTTTATACATGGTATGGTTAGCTTAAGGAGGGTTTACTACTTAGATCATGTGAGTGGGTAGGTGGAACTTAAGGCCATTAATCCTCGTTGTAGGACCGAGGGTCATGAGCGGTAGATCTATTTGGGTGTAGCGAGCCCAGCTCCTGAGTCCACAGTACGGACCATGGGGTGACTTTGAGCCCGACGCACAAATTTGCTAGGTTTGAGTCTTCCTGCATCACTTCACACATATCATTGGCTTTGCAACCCAATGGTGATCTCTTTTTCCTTATTGCTACATACCAGGGACGTTTATTCATACTTTGAAGGTTTATACATACTCACCTTTACATGAACTCGCTCAACTTTTGTTGATTTTTCAAAATACATGTATTTCAGGAAATTAATGGATCTGGCGGAGTGTGCTATTGTGTCTAGCTGCGTTGAATAAAGATGTTATCCAGGGTTGTTGTGTTTAGCGGGTGTATACCATTCCGGGACGGGATACATAATTCTAAACTCAGGGTTTTATTTAAGTACTTTCGTTTGAGTCTTGTGAACTCGTTTAAACATGTCATGGTTTGTAACTTGTAGTAAGTGTCAATGTTTTCAAACAATGGTGTTGTAGTATTCTTTCACTTTAATTAATGGATGAACATCTCGTATGTTGTGATTGTTGCTATGGTATTAAGAAGTCACACCTAATAAACTCACGCTTCCGCAAAAGCCAGGGTGTGACAGTTGTTTTGAAGTAAACGTCTTGTTTAAATTGAGTATTTGGAATTCGTATAAAAATGGGGATAAGATGTAAACCAATAGAAGCATGATTTAAGTCTAAAGATGTAAAATACTCGTAACGGGTCAAAACGAGTATATATGCAAAACGGGTTAAAATTTCTTAAGGAACCTGTAAAGTTGAATCTAGATGATTAGTAAACGGATAGAATATGATGACCATGGTATTTTGAAGGAAAATAACAAGTTAGTTTGGTAAAAGCATGAACGGGTCAAAAGTGTCTTAAATGAATTTCAAGCCGAGAGCTTGAAATCTAAAATTTTGTAAATTCAGATGTCGGATTTTTACTCCATGAGATGGAGGATTAAATTACGAACGCGTAGGAAAAAGAATCGCGTAAAACGGAGGTATAGATCAAAAGTTATGCCATGTTGAAGTTTGGTTTTGATTAAAACTTAGCTGGGCGAATATGCAGCACCAGCATCAACACATTCTGTCAAAATGGGACCGTGACGTCGCGCCATGGCCAAAGCCATTTTCCATCGCACTCGGCGACAGGCTAAAATGTTGAAAATTTTGTTTATTTTGTTTATTTCGATTATTTGACCCAATTACCTTGTTGTAATTGTTATTTTACTATCAAAACTGACTTCTAAGTTGGTTTTGATCATAGGTGAACGTCGAGAGTCCCGGATGAAGATCAAGCGCCGAGCGAGAACCGAACACACATTAAATGAAGCTTCCGCGTCAAATCTGGATTTGTATTTGTTATAAGTGAATTATGTAAACACTTACAAATATGTTTTGAAATATAGTAATCATATGGGAATGGAAGTAAGTCAAGTTTTTGTAAAGTCAAATTTTAGCATTAAAATGTGTATCTTAATTATTAAAATCTTGATTTATTAAGATGTGTGTTACAAGTTGGTAATCAGAGCTCAAGGTTAAAAGAATAAAGTGTTCGGTTCGAGGCTTGATCGCAAATCCGGTAAGTACAAGTATGTTAATGGTTTAGCATTCTAAAGTGTTGTAAATAACACATAGGGTTATCGTGTAATACATGTTACCCCAATTAAAATGATTGCTATAGTTGACGAAATTTCGCGCGTTGACGCGTATAGTAGAAAAGCCTTGTATTATAATATATGGCATCCATTAATGTCGAAATTACTAACTGTTGTAAATGTTTTAGTTGAAGGACACTCGCATATGAAGATAGCGAGAGTTTAACAAATCGCGGATTTGATAGAGGAACGGTCCAAAGAGTATGCTCATCAAGGACCTAAATCGCGTAGCGATCGCGAACAAGGCTAATGGCAAGAGAAGCCCGTTAGGGCAAGCATTACCAGGTGCACATTTTAAATTTAATTGCACAAATAGTAATATGCAACAAATACGTAGAGATTGAAAATTGCATATATAGATTAAAAACTTGGAAAAACCCGAATAGAAAATCTACCCGGGATATTGTTTCCAAGAGAAACAAATAGAGGCATTACTTACATGGGGTGTAATGTGAAAATTATAAAAATGTCATGTATACCAGGTATTGATCGCTTACTCTGGCCAAGTAAGTGGTGAGCACGTGGTACCATGAACTTTTTATGATGGACATATTTACATCTGATGTAGTAAGGACAGGGTGAGTGGGACAAATTAAAAAGTACCCAAATGAATCAAATGAGCAAAATATTTGATAATGATGTAAACGCACAGCCGGGTGACGGAAGCGTATTACATTAGGATAATGAGCCCGAGTGAAGGGACACAGATTAATGTAAAATGATTAAGATATGCATTGGGAGGGGGTGTACTTACACTCGAACCCGGAGAATGCAAACATGTAAAATGATTAAGATATGCATTGGGAGGGGGTGTACTTACACTCGAACCCGGAGAATACAAACATGTAAAATGATTAAGATATGCATTGGGAGGGGTGTACTTACACTCGAACCCGGAGAATGCAAACATGTAAAATGATTAAGATATGCATTGGGAGGGGGTGTACTTACACTCGAACCCAGAGAATGCAAACATGTAAAATGATTAAGATATGCATTGGGAGGGGGTGTACTTACACTCGAACCCGGAGAATACAAACATATAAAATGATTAAGATATGCATTGGGAGGGGGTGTACTTACACTCGAACCCGGAGAATACAAACATGTAAAATGATTAAGATATGCATTGGGAGGGGGTGTACTTACACTCGAACCCGGAGAATGCAAACATGTAAAATGATTAAGATATGCATTGGGAGGGGGTGTACTTACACTCGAACCCGGAGAATGCAAATATGTCTCTTAACGGACCGTTTTTTGTAAAACGTTAAACTTGAGGACAAAGTCAGAATATAAAAGTGAAGCGAAGTCTTAATGCATACCGGAAGGGTTGCAATAACAACGACTTCGGTAAAACACCCGGTTGATGGGTAAGGATTTAAACACATGCGTAGACCGAGAAACGGGAACTCGGATGGAAAGTTAAAAGACTCGGATTCTTAGTCAAGACTAAAAGACGACAAGATGATGTAAATAGAAATTTTGATAAATTATGTTCAACTATTTTAAAGTTGAACGGGTCGAACAAAGAATGAAGTTTGACATCCATAAAAGATATTTCACATGAATAAGTCAAACGGGTTGAATATAATATAATACTGGATGGCATGAGTAAGCGTAAACGGGATAACGGTAGCGTCAAAAGCAAAAGAATAATGAGCCCGATAATGGGACATAATCAAATATGAATATATGTAAACTGGATAATAGTGAGCATAAGATGAACCGATGCATAAATGACGTGAGAA
This sequence comes from Helianthus tuberosus, assembly GCA_030545235.1. Lineage (NCBI taxonomy): Eukaryota > Viridiplantae > Streptophyta > Magnoliopsida > Asterales > Asteraceae > Helianthus > Helianthus tuberosus. Next base: position 15,150 of record JARYGA010031153.1, read on the forward strand.
GTCATAAAGTCGGAAAATTTGTTCGAAAGAAAACAAATATAGCCTTAGACTACGGTCAAGGTCAAAGGAAATACAAAAGCAAAAATAAATGTTTTGAACATAAAAAGGGTGCCTTAACGCCATATACATATATAAATGTATATACCTTTGAATAAAGACTTGAATAAAAGATGATCTACGGGATTATCATAACCCACGAGATTATAAATGAGGCTAAGGTCTACGGGACCAAAAAGACCTTCGGGTCCCAAATAGAAAGAAACGAATTGTTAGGGTCTCACCTTAATAAGGTGAAAATATAAAGAAATAGCCTACGTGGCTAAGAAAAAGAACCTACGGGTCAATAGTATAAAACAAGGAAACTGGTTGTAACTTCCCGCGTAAAATAACAACGGGAGATAAAGTTAGTATAAAAGCGACAGGTTTCGCTAAGTTAATTAAATGGGTTAAAAGCAAAGAGATTGTAAAAGGCCTGGTTGACAAAAGTGAAAAATTTCACTAAAACATTAAACGGGAAAAAATGACAAAAGAGTTCACAATTATTTAAATTGTACTACGTCACAAAAGTGAGTGAAGTCATTATCGAAATGACAATGGAAGGGGATAAGTCCTTGGACGTAAATTCATTGGAATTGACATGAGCTAAAATGAAAACGCTAAACTAAAGAATTCAATTTTTGGTAAGAAACAACGTTTTAACACGTATGAATACTATGAGACGAATTCGGAAATGAGTAAATCAAAGAACGTGGGTCTTAACACCGATGGGTGCAAGACGATACGTCCGAAAAGAAGAAGCATGATAAAGAAAAGTTGAATTAGACTTAAACGTGACGTGACACGCTCACAGACAAGAAAAGAAATATAGAGAATGATATAGAATACAGTCAAGTCGTAACGTGAGTTACGAGATATGAAAATCAGAAAACAAGCAAAAGGCCAGGTTGGCAATAAGATATACCTGAATGACGGGGAATAAAGTGACGGCGACTAATCAGTCTAGCCGATAAAACATTTCAAAGTCAGATTAGTGTTACGACTTATACAAAGCACTTGTTGATATGAGATTAGCTTGAAGTAAGCATGTTGAAAATAAATATAACTGAGTGATCAGATGACAACTCGGTCGAATAAGTGACCAGATTAAGAAATACAAGATGAAAGTATCGGCCTATGAGGCCATACACGTAAAAGATGCATATGCTATGAAACCAAAAAGACATTACCATACATCCCTGGTAAGAGTATTATGTGTGAGCAATGCTCAAGTGATCACCAAGACTAAGGTCCGAATGATCTAAGCTGATAAAGTACGTGAGAAAGGTTTCGGGGACGAAACCTCTTTAAGGGGGGTAGACTTGTAACACCTCAAAAATGGGTTTGGTAATCAAGCCCCATTAATAGTAAAGACGAGTAAAATACCGTTAGTGGTAAAATTAACCCGGTGAATATTAGGATTTAAATAATTAATCCTGTATTAATCAAAAAGAAGAATAAATGCTTTGAGAAAACACGGTTTATTAGAAGCCCGAGCTAATGGGACTTAAAAAAATAAAACGGGTTATAATTCCCCACACCCACCAAGTTAACTAGGAATAGTAACCTAGTTAGTAATGGGTAACTAAATGGAAAGCTATGAGATATAGCTTCTTTTATAATAAATGAAACAAGAGGGACTAATATGGCCAAGAAGGGAAACTTGTTTTATTAAAATTAAAAATAAAACACAACACACACACTCAGTGTGTGTGTGTGTGTGTGCGTGTGCGTGGATCGACCAGAGGACAAGGGAAAAAGAAGCAAACCCTAACTCTCATAAATCTCTCAAATTGAAGGTCCAAATCAAGTTTAAATCAAAATCCGAGTACGAATTAGTGATCTCCACTGAAAAAGGAGTTACGAGGTATGTAAATTTCATGAGAAATCTCTAGTTGAATTTCTGAGCAAACCTAGAGAATTTGAATTAGATGATTGCATGCTTGCTATATAATGAGATATGAAAATTGTAGTGTCTAGGAGTAAATCCTAGACAAGTATATGATGAAGTTAGGCCTAATTCTTGTGAATTCATGATCATCATTGAAGGTGATAAGTGAGTTTAGTATGAACATGTTAAACACTAGAAATTGATAGTTGTTCTAGTGTAATTTGAATTTTTCGTAAGTAAATTCTAATATTGTAGATGCGAAAAATTGATATGAACATGTTAATTGATGTTAAAACATGGTTAAAACAATAACCATGAACTAGATAAAAGAAGAATACAAATTATGCACATTAGGTGTTTGTTAAAATGCCTAAATGAGAACTAAAGTGTTGAAATTTAGAGTGAAAACGCATATTTGAATGATATGGCAATTACGCGTAATATGAAGTGATGAGGGTTCTACATATTATGTTGATTTAGACTTAATGTTGTAAACCAAGTGATTGAAAGTAGTTAACTTTGATAAATTAAGTTAACTAATCATGAAGTCGAATAGTAGTTTCGACATAGAAAATAAGTGAGGTGGAATAGTCGTGATTGTTAATGACTAATTTAACCGCCTTGTAAATGATTGACAATAGTTTGACGCTTAAACGAGCTAGGTGGAGGCTTAGGAAAGAAGCGGTCAAATAATCGAGTACGAGAAGGGAAGTGTAAACCGGATGCGAGGTAAGTTAAGCTTACGCCTTTTTATTCTTACTACCAAATACTTATAATGCAAGTCAGAATAAGTGAGATTGGCAAAAAAACCATACATTTTGGTAAAAAGGGTAAAAACGGTAAAATGGTAACCCGGACATGGGTTAACGAATAAATAAAAAGGATTTGAAAGGACACCAGTTGGCATAAGTCAAAATGGGTCAAACATAGCAAGAAACGACCTTTAAGCAAGATGAATTCAAAGAGTAAATCGGAATAGGTTAAAGGGATGAAATGGCAATTAAATACCATCTCATAATTATAATTGGTCATTTTGACTAAACGGGTCAAATGGTGTTGTTAACACCATTTGACAATAATATCTTATGATCGCGTGTTGAGTTTTGTAATCGCAGAAATTTAACACATGGTTCACGTTGCTATTTGATTAGTAATTAATAGCGAAAGGTATTTTAACGGGTCAATCTTATGACCTGAGCCAGGTACGCATGTTTAGAATTATAGCTAAAGGCGATATTTTGGTCAATTAATAGCGGAAATCCTTCGTCGCACAAATGAAGGGCTAAATTTTTACCAAAAAAGCCGTTGAGGGGTAAATAGGACAAACAACTTTTAAAAAGTTGTTTTGAATTAAACGTCTTGTTTAAATTGAGTCTTTGGAATTCGTATAAAAATGGGGATAAGATGTAAACCAATAGAAGCATGATTTAAGTCTAAAGATGTAAAATACTCGTAACGGGTCAAAACGAATATATATGCAAAACGGGTTAAAATTTCTTAAGGAACCCGTGAAGTTGAATCTAGATGATTAGTAAACGGATAGAATATGATGACCATGGTATTTTGAAGGAAAATAACAAGTTAGTTTGGTAAAAGCATGAACGGGTCAAAAGTGTCTTAAATGAATTTCCATCCGAGAGCTTGAAATCTAAAATTTTCTAAATTCAGATGTCGGATTTTTACTCCATGAGATGGAGGATTAAATGACGAACGCGTAGGAAAAAGAATCGCGTAAAACGGAGGTCTAGATCAAAAGTTATGCCATGTTGAAGTTTGGTTTTGATTAAAACTTAGTTGGGCAAATATGCAGCACCAGCATCAACACATTCTGTCAAAATGGGACCGTGGCGTCGCGCCACGGCCAAAGCCGTTTGCCGTCGCGCGCGGCGACGAGCTAAAATATTGAAAATTTTGTTTATTTCGATTATTTGACCCAATTACCTTGTTGTAATTGTTATTTTACTATCAAAACTGACTTCTAAGTTGGTTTTGATCATAGGTGAATGTCGAGAGTCCCGGATGAAAATCAAGCGTCGAGCGAGAACAGAACACACGTTAAATGAAGTTTTCGCGTCAAATCTGGATTTGTATTTGTTATAAGTGAATTATGTAAACACCTACAAATATGTTTTGAAATATTGTAATCATATGGGAATGGAAGTAAGTCAAGTTTTTGTAACGTCACATTTTAGCATTAAAATGTGTATCTTAATTATTAAAATCTTGATTTATTAAGACGTGTGTTACAAGTATGCTACTGATTTAAGATTCCGTTATGATTGTAATATGATGTAGCATAACCCTATAAGGTTATATTACATGATCATATTAGTAATCTGAGTTTTATGCAAGTTTCGGTATTTATACCATACTTTGCCTTTTATGCCCTTTTTTGAAAAAATAAAGTTTTAGACACAAATAAGCTTACAAATGATTTAGGTACTGATATGTTAACATGTTTAACATATTTTGATGTTTATAATCTGGTCATAAACTAAGTTTACGTATATAATCGTAAACTATGATTTTAAAAGGACTAAAATGCCCTTTTTCATTTAAAATGAGTTTTAAACGTAAATTCTTGACAAAACTCATCATGTACTGATGTGATATCATATTTATGATTTATTGGGATTTTAAGTCAGATTATATACTGAGTTTAACTTCAAGTTCTTGTACAATGCTCGTAAATGACGATAATGCCCTTACGGCACATAAAATGCGTTTTAAGCATAATATTCAAACCAAACTTTTTTCTTAATGATATGTTATGAAAAATAAAATATTTTAACTATTCAAAGCTGGTCATAACATCAGATTTCATAAATCTTTGCATAAATCATCATTTAACGACATTAACGCCGTTTAGGCGCGTAGTATGGTTTTAAACCATATGTATGAACCAAGTCTTGTTACCTACTGATTTTATAAACCATTTTAAATGTTTTTACAGTAGGTTTAATTCATGAACTCAGAATCCCAAATAAAGTCTCAAAACTATGTGTGAAATGACCAAAATGCCCCTACGGTGCATAGTTTGGTCATAAAGCATAAACCACACATATATTTGATGTACTACTGATATGATATCATAATTTAAACATTTTTACAGAATGTTTATAACCATGACATCAGTTTACTCGCAAGCTCCTTTTATAAATTGTAAAATTACCAAAATGCCCTTCTGATGCATAGTTTGATTTTAAAACCTTAATGGGCATACAAGTTGATATCCTCCTGATATTATAACTTGTCTAAAGTATATTGGAATATGGAACTTGTTCATGAATCATCCGGTTACCCGTTATCGCTTATATGCGTATGATTAGACTTACGTAACTAGTTTACATAAGTTTACCTAAAAGGGTTTAACCTTATCGTATTTATCTCAAAATCCATAATGTACTATGTTTACCCATATTATACAAGTCCTAGTACTTATTGGGTTTAAACCACATTCTTTACAGTATACGCTTAATCTAGCGAACTTATTCTTAAGTATCGGGTCATATCTAGAGGATCTACTTTTGGCCTATATACATTCTAACAGATAATAAATCTTTTCATTCCAGACTATAGTACCCCCCAGATAATCGGACTTGAGTAAATAATACTTAGACTTGCGGCTCTTCGCCAAATATAGTCTTATTGATTGGAAGCCAGCAAAAAGGTAAATACTCTTGACTTATTTAGTGTAAACTTGGGATGACAAATATGCCTCTTGGGACGGTTATTACACAAGTAAGTCGCCTATGATTGCGCAAAAGTGTATGAATACGGTTTAATCTGTTTACTTGATAACTGATATAATTGGGGGTTAATGATACCATGTCCGGACAACCCAATGGGTTAATCAAACATATAATTTCGTAACAAGAATAATCCCAAGATATTTTTAAAATATCACCTACAGGTTATCTATATGTATAAAACTCTTTTCGAGAAACTATTTTTCCAACGAGTCAGTTAAGTGTATTTACCAGCTTTGTCTGACATGTTTTCAAAAGATTGAACAACAGGTACCGAACCTTATAATAGGGTGGGAATATGGGTCGGCTAGAATGAAGGCTAAGGAATTTGCACTCCTGATGCTTAAGGCCTATGATGTCTAAAGCTCTGTTTATTTGGATCCTGCCTGTGGGCTTGTATCGAACGCTTGTAATACTTTTATAAATTCAAGCTTTATTTTGATAATTTCAATCCAATACTTCCGCTGCAAAATATTATATTGTGACAAATGTTATACAATCGTCACGATTGTACCCTTCCAGGCCCACCGGAGATCGGGGTGTGACACGAATGGACAACCGATCGAATGGACTTCCGTCCAGATGACCATCCGCTCGGATGGCCATCCGACCGAAAGGCCATTCGATCGGACGACCATCCGACCGAACACATGTCGCGCACCGACTTAAACCCTTTCTCACCCTCTATAAATACCACCGTACATCTCCCTTTTCTCTGATTTGACACCTCCATCGGATCACTCGCACCCAAGTCGCTCTCAGTCACTTTTACTCGTGATTCAAGGCTATTTCGTAAGTATTTCTCCTCAAATCTTGTACAACTCCCATCTCTAATCACTTCTACATCATCTTCTCCATCAAAATCACACACAAACACTTACTTTGTCTCTGAAATCACTGATTTGGACCTCTTGAAGGTGGTTTCCTCCCGTTTTGCTCCGGCAAACGGTTAAGGAACACCATTTGATCAAGACTGGTTCTAGATCTAAGAGATTTCAAACTTTTAAACTCAATCACAACAAGATTTCAACCCTTTATCATCTATCTTCAACTTTTCTTCACTTTTCTACTCAAAACCGATGGAGTCTGGGCTCATTCAGACTCTCTACTCGTTCCATAGTCGAGAGCCGGCTTGAAAACGGTTTTCCACCAGAGAGATGACCGATTAACGGGTTGAACATGATATTCCATCAAGAACAGTGAGTCTGATCGAATGGGCTGAGACCACTCGACCGAATGAGCTGGACTTGGTGTGTTTTCGTTGTTTGACACGTCGTCACGCCGTCTCCGTTAAACATAACAAACAAGCATTCATTAAGTCACGTATTCATGCGATAACGGTTAGCGTTTAAAGTATTGCGTAGTGTGTTTGATGTGATTTTGTATAAGTAACGTATGTAACACCCAAAAGTGTGTAAAGTGAAAAGGGTTCGAGTATATTCATAGCGATTAATGGATTGAAGGGAGCGCTAGAGAGTAGGGTTAGCCTGAACAGATTGATAGTATAACGATAAGCGACGCGTAAAACAATACAGAGTGTAAGTGGGTAGGATAACAGTTCGATCGGATGGTAGTCCGATCGGACGGCCGTTCGGTCGAGTGACAGTCTGTTCGGACAGTCGTCCGGTCAGATGACCGTTCGAGTGGATTGTTACTTCCTTTGGGAAGGATGTGTTTGTGTATGATGGCTTGACTTTTAAAGTTTTCGTTGTAGCATTTTGAAAACATTGAAGTATCTCTACCTTTCAGGTCGGTCGATCGAACGACCGTTCGATCGGGCGACAGTCCGATAGGTTGGGTACTTCAGCGAGAATAAGTTCTCAGCAGGTTGTCACTCGATCGGGTGACATCCCTTGTGCATTGAACATGTTGAAAATTGTTTAAGTGTTGAAGTTTCGAAACATCCCATAGTCGGATGGTCGGTCGATCGGGTGGTAACTCGATCGGACGGCAATCCGGTCGGTGTTCCCAAAACTCTTGAGGGTTGATTTGGAAAAATAAATTGTGGGGCCAAGGTGCAATTCGATCGGATGACCGATCGTTCGGGTGGCTGTCTGATCGGGCAGCAGTCCGATCGGACGACACTCCGTCCTGGTCGACCTGTTCGTGTTACACTTGGTTGTTTTGGTTGTTTATCGTTTTATCGAGACGTTTTGATAACTTATCAAGCAACAGAAACCTCGTCAATACTTGGTACCCCTGATCGGACAGGAATCACCCAAATCCAACCAGTTAACTGTTCGAGACGGTGTTCCACGTTTAACCCGAAATCGGTAGTCTCGTGGATAGAATCTAGACCTTGAACCAGCACAACCACAAGAATGAGTAGTAAGTCGGCACAAGCTCCGATTCTATCGGTTTTAAAGGTATTGAATGTAAAAGAGTTGAAAGAAAGTTGGAAATCCATCTTTCAATCTTTTTCATTGTGAATATGTTTAGATCTATGAAAGATCATTGTTTGTTTATGTGGAAATCGGTTAGATCTAAGTTGTTCTTGGTGGATTGAGGCCAAAACATGAAGTTCTCAAGAACACATGATGACGTCATCCTAGAACACCTTGAATCTTGATGATTTCACGGTTAAAAGTTATGATTCAAAAGATAGAAAGGTGTAGGAGTGCGTGTAGATCAAGGAAGTACAAGATTTAGGACGAGATCTTACCGGAATTGCGAGAAATATGAAGAAAAGTGGGGAAGGTGAGCTGGTCAAAGGAGAGTTGCCAAAAGTGGAAAGTATGATGGTGACAGGGGGTATTTATAGAGTTTCCCAAAGAGGAAAGGGCTGGCCGATCGGGTGGCAGCTCGGTCGAACAGCTGGCCGATCGAGTGGCAGCTCGATCGATCGGCTGGTCACCTGATCGATCAATCGCTTGGTTCGAGTGTTTGGTGCGACGAGTTTTGCCGTTTCGATTGCGTTTGCGAGCGTTTCGATGCGTTAGGGTTTCCTCGTCAAATTACTTTTAATCCCAACTACTATATCAACATACAATCATCCTTATTTCGTAATCGTTTAGCGTTTGCGATTCGATTGCGATTGAGTTCGATTGATTACCACACATAACATAAATAAACATGCACAAGTAACACATAAGGCACACACACACGTATAACCATATCCAAAATGCGTAATTCGAGTTGTGAGTGCGATTGCGATAGCGATAAAGCGATTAAACATGCGATAAATAGCGATTAATAATAGATACTCCACATAATACAACTAAAGCGACAATAAAATAGACTAATTACAAGTCAAAGAAGTCAAAACAGGAATTGAGCAAGGAGAGACAGATCGCAATTAGAAATCTTTTCTTCCTTTGACTTCAATCTTGACTTTGACTTTCGAAACACGGGGTGTTACACGAAGTACCTGGCTCATGCATTCGATTAACATCCATTTTCCCTTTCAATTTGATGGATTTAGAAGGATAGGGTTTAGTTTTCTTCTGGGTCTCTCTCCCTCTCTCGTTCGTACGCACACAGCCAGAAACACACTGGCCTTTTTTTTGTTTTATTAATTTTTCATTACACCTTTACACTTTTAGTCCCTTGTCTTTTAATACATGTCATATTCTTTCTTTTCACATTAACTAGGTTATATTTCCTTTGGTTAACTTAGTTACATACATATATTTTAAACTTACTATCATTTTCTTACGGTACTATTTAATAGTTACCGTTTTTCTGTTATTTATCATAACAAAAACAAATATAATATTATTTTATAACATACGAAATTTGTGGTGTTACAAGAAACCCGCTAAATAAATCCGAGTTATCGGAATAAACTTGTTTTTGAGACACGCTATCTGTAATAACTGTTTTTGCTTTATCTGTTAGCAGTATGGGATATTAACATTAAAGATATTGTCATTTAATAGTTTTTGTGGATTCTCTTGAACAATCTGTCTCGCTCAATGCCACGCCCCGATGATTCCGCCATCGGTTGACGTGTGACACATACATATATAATTTTTTTCTTTTTTGAAACAAATAAGTAAAATTACCAATCTGTCCTCATATGCAAGTCACATGACTAGACTTAACTAAAAAAGTTAACCTTGTTACTGATGCGTGTGAAGTGTATATAAGTTTAAGTATATTTTAAGCCCTTTTTACACTTTTTAGCCAAGTTTTAAATTTATAAAACACGATATTTACTAACACTAAACACACATATGGGCAAGTGCACCCATCGTGAGCGTAGTATTGTGTTGGTAAGATACCGAGGTCGTCCAAGGACACAAGAGCTTTTAGTACCGGTTTATCCTCAACGTCTAATCAAATCAAAAAGTTAGAAAAAAGGTTTTTAAACAAGAAAAATAAAAACTAACTAAAATGCTGAAAATAAAATAAAAAGAAAAAACAGATAGACAAGATGAATCACTTGGCTCCGAATCGTGTATAGTGTAACATTTGATTATTTCCGCACTTTTGCACTTTTTAAGAGATTATCTTACTTATTGTAGTTGGCCCCTCTTTTGAAGGTGACGTTACCCTCAACCCAGTAGTTTGAGTCAGCAAGGATACAATCCTAAAGGGTCGGATTATTGAAAGATAATTAATTAAGTTATTAATGCATATTATGGTAGGCCCCTCTTTTGAAGTTGACGTTACCCTCGGCTAAGTAGTCTGAGTCAGCAGGGATACAGTCCTAAGTAGCCGGGTTAAAGTATTAATAATAGCTTACATATGAGGGGATCAAAGAGTTTGGACCCCCGCCATCCAATACCATTAAGTATTGAAGGAGGTCCTACTAAATTTGACCCAGGTCCTTGCAGGATCTATACACTGAACAAGGCAAGACTTTTACCAAACCGTTTCCTTAACCCCCGACCTGGTACCCAACATACCTCCAAATAGACCGTGGAGATATGAATGGTGAAAATCTTTTATTTTATATAGATAGTAAAATAATGCCAAGACACCACGGACAAACGATAAGGAAAAATCACCTTCAACATAAGAAACTAGTTATTAAAGTCATTAATACATAACCAAGTAAAAAGTGCGAAAAGATTAAAAATAAAAAGTATTACACTAGACACTTTGTCTTCACCAAGTGATGTAAGAGACTTAGGCAAACATGGCCTTGATTGTCAAGAACTCTTACGATCAATCTTGGATCCCGAGACGACTCACACACTCTATGATGGACAATGGATGATGGTGGTGGATGATGGTGTTATGGTGGTGGTAGGTGGTGGGTGAAGTGTGAGAGATGTGGTGTGCCAAGGGATGGTTTGAACTTGAGCCAAGCACTCCTATTTATAGGCTGAACAGAAGCTCGGGCACGGCCCCGTGTCCATCCTCTTCTCTGTCTTCATTAATTGCAGTTTGTCTGCATTAGTTGACCACACCCCCGTGTCCGCTGGGCACGCCCCCGTGTGCAGAAGCATATCTGTACTATCAAGATTTGCCTGGATTCTGCGAATCTTATAGTTGACCACGGCCCCGTGTCCGCTGAGCACGGCCCCGTGGTGGGCGATAGAAGCTTCTATAGCTTTGTCTTTTATGCTGGCACTTGGGCACGCCCCCGTGTTCACTGAGCACGGGGCGTGTTCAGCCTTCTGTTCTCTTGTTTTGCTTGGGAAGATGCTTTCGTGGGGTCGGGCATGTCACGTTTGTTCCTCTTCTTGTATTTATGTTAGATTTAGCTGTCTTTTTTGTTTCTTTTGTTAATTTGAGCTCATTTAATCCTAAAAATACAAAAGGAAGACAAAAACATACTTTTTCCAACATTAGTACTAAAAAAAGGGTTAGTTTTATGCCACAATTGATGTAATTTATATGTTGCATTTTGCACACATCAAATACCCCCACACTTGAATCTTTTCTTGTCCTCAAGCAAAACTCTTTATAATGTAGCTTTACACTCCCAAATGGAATGGGTAGAAGAGAAGGTTTTTGGGCTTGTCATAGAGTGTCGGGATTTCCAAGATTCTTTATTAAGTTTTATTTTTATTTATTTACAATCCTATTCGTCATGATTTATTTAAAACTTTTCATAAGATAAATTACTTATTAGGGCATAACATGCCTCATTAAAATTCCATTTATATACAAGTTCACATACCTCACGGGGGATCACTCAACACTCGGCCGAAAATGTATTTTAGTGAATCACTCGAGAGCGGCATGGAACTTACTTCTACCATAAGCTTGCCAAGCAATCAATCTTCATCCTTTTTAACTATATACCTTTGTAAATATCAAGAGGACTTTTGGGTGAAGGGTTAGGCTTGGGTTAAAGGTAGGTGGTTGGGTTAGTGGTTAGTGAAAGGGCGAAAAGCGTAACAAACGTCGGTTTTCGTAAGACTTTTTTTTTTGCAACTTTTATTTTGATGAAGCTTTTATTCAAACAAAGTTATTTTTGATAAACTTGTTTGTTTATTTCTCTTTTGCTTCATCATCAACATTTTTTTTTTGAAAAGTCATACGAAAAACCGAGCTTGTTACTAAAACAAAAGGTTAAAAATAAAAAAGGGTTTTGGTGGGTGAAAGGGTGTTTGGTTTGGGTTATGAAATGAAAAGGTTTAGGCTCAAAGGGGCTAACTAGGGGGATTTTGGGTAGGTGGTAAAAAAAAAGAAAATAATGGTGTAGAAATAAAAGGGGTTAGTCCTAATGCCTCCATCATTTACTTACTTGGGTTTAAGTTGTTAAGGACCGGGAATGCATCGTCGTGGCAAGTTCTAGAGTCGTAAGAACCAAGCGGCTATTCACACAAGAAACGAAAAATGAGCATTTTGTTTAAAGATAAATATTTGTATGCTCAATAAAGGCTCAAAACTCACTTTTGTGAGAATAGGTTTTTATGTGATCAAGTATATATAATCAAATTTTAATTAAGCTTGTCATGCCGTTTCATAATTTTCTTATGTTGGTTCTTTTTATCACGACGCTATCGGTTGTAGATTTGTAAAAATATAACCTTTTTAGAATTTGAAATTCCCGAGTTAAACCTAGACAAGTAAAAAAATGAAAATTTTTTTGAAAAATTTTTTTGAAAAAATTTGGGGTGATTAGCGGTTCCAATAGAGTTTTGTGTAAGGCTTGTAATTAGGACTTGCAAGATTCAAGGTTTTAGCATCCTCCCCCACACTTAAATTACACATTGTCCTCAATGTGTCCCAAAAATAAATTTTTAGGTTGATTGAATGTGTAAAAGGGTGTGAAAAAGAAAAAAATTGTGTTACTGGGCGTCTGGACACGGCCCTGTGTTGTCCGGACATGGCCCTGTGTTGTCCGGGCACGGCCCCGTGTTCAGGTGCCAGTAACAAAATTGAAAAAGAGAAACAGAAGCCTGGACATGGGGGCGTGTTGGGTGAACACGGCCCGTGTCCAGTTTACCTGAACTGGGCATTTTCTACAGACTGTGCAGCACGGGGCCGTGTTGGGCGGACACGGCCCGTGCTGAACTTACTGTAACGAAGAAAATTTTGTCGGATGGCCCTGTTTTCCTGCATGGGTTGCTGGTTCAGGTTTCCCTTGTTTCCTTTTGCCATCCCGAGTGTGTTTTATTTGTTTCAACACCATCCAAACACCAAATTAACTAAAACCATCATTCATTAAGTCATAGAGAGAATTACATAGTAGTCCCAAGGGTTAAAATTCGAGATAAGTTGGTCAAAGAAACATAAGAAATCCAAATCAAGAAGTTCTAGCCTAAACTTTATTTTACTTGCAAAATTTCCAAAAAGATAATTCTCTTGGTTAGATGCGGCATGAAAACTTCTTTTCTTCGGGAATGGGTTCCTCACACGTTGGCGAGCCACTCCTCTATCTCCCTTGGGAGAAGGAAGGCGGGTTCATTGGCGTTAGTTTGAGGAGGTACAACTTCCACCGGGACTTCTTGTAGATCTTCAAGAGGAGGCTCCGCTGGAAGGTCATCCCACCCAGTAGGATTGTGGATTCCAAGTGCTAGGTTCCAATCCTCTTGAGGGAGGATTGGTTCCATGGGAGGTGTTACAAGAATGTTTAACCTCTGGTGCAAGAGGTTAATTTCTTGAAAACTGTTTTCCAGCCCTACCGTAAGATAATTTATACGGTCTATTAGGACCTCCTCTACCGAAGTCATCTCATCAAGAGCTTCACGTAACGCCATTACGTATCGTACGAGAGTTGCTTCAATCGATGACCTTCTTTCCCTTCGACTGTTTCTGGAGTGCGAAGAAGAGGTTCCACTGTTTTGACTAGACATTCTACGAATACAAACCAAAAATAGTTCATTTTAATGAAACAGTACGACGGACACGGCCCCATGCTCAATGAGCACGGCCCCGTGTTCAACTTTCTGCAGTTTTTTAGAACAAGGAATCTTGGAGTTTCAAATTATTTTTCCAACTTATGAAGCATTTTTTAGCAGAAATAACTTAAAACCATGTTGTGTAGCTTATTTTTAACAAGATTCCTAGAACAAAAACTTAACAAACATCACAATAAAGCTTGGAATCAAGCTTCAATGGAGGTGTTATTGCAAGAAAGATGAAGAAGAAGGTAATGGAAAAAAGAGGAAAGGACAAGATGTTTGTTAGAACCTTCTTTTAGAACATATCTAGGATGGTAGGTGAGAAGATCCTTTCAAATATCTGTCCCTGGATGGTCCAAATGTGCAGGGTTCTTGGCTGCATTTATAGAAAACGACAGCATGCTGGACACGGCCCCGTGTCGGCTGGACACGGCCCCGTGTGCAGATAAAATCCTGACACGTTTTGTCCGTATTCTGACAGAAAGTCAGAAGGGAATCTTTTGGTGGACACTGGGGCGTGTTGACCTGGGCACAGCCCCGTGTCGGAAGGCTGTTTATGAAGTTTGTCTATTTTTAAGGAACTTTTCCGGATCGGGCGGTTCCTTACTGGATGGAACAACCCCAAAGTGCCTAAGATACCTTAATTGTTCTAGATTAAGACGAGAGCACTAGAGGTTGTCAGTGAGGGTGATTCCTATGCTATATGTAGGTGGACAAGTCCAACCCTTTCCCGGGCTCTCGTTAAAGAAGGTGTATGCCGAATCGCTCAGGTCTATGTATGCATCGAACGAAGTCAATGGGGAGTCCTTCACGGCACAATCGACACAGGGACGACTATCGCTCAAGCCCTCGCTAGATTTAGAGGTATTGACGGGTGGTCCATAGGACAACCCTTAATGATGTTAAAAGATGAATTTATCCTTCACTTAATCGCGTAATTATCTTGAATTAGATGACTATGGTTGCTTATATTTCAGGTACAGTTCGGGAGCTAAAAAGGGATAAAACGCAGCTTTGGACGGTTTGGAGATGAACGGGTCGTGCGTGGAAAGAACGAAGAAACAAAACACATGAATCAGGGCTCCACCGTATATTACGGTGGCCACCGAACGGTGGCCCTGAAACATGCCCATTCCCACCGTAACACAGAAGAATACCACCGTAATTGTCTGAGGTCCACCGTAATTTACGGTGGAGACCGTAAATTACGGTGGAGGCTGCGAGAGAATACGTAACTGCCTCATTAAATCAGTTTTTTGGGTGTCTTTTCACATATCTCATCATTGGACGTTTTCTCTGAACATTGGGGGTGATTTTGGCTGGTTTTGCTTGTTCCAAACATTTCTAAACAATTGGTTTGTGTTTTCGATTCGTATGAACATTAATCGTTGTGTGATAATGATGTACCAAGTCATGCGTGGCTAAACTTTTGGTGATCATCCTAGATGTAAGGTTTGCTTTTGAAACACTATGTTTGTGCTTGACTTTCTAGAATAATAACTTTGAATGTTTGTTTGAGTTATTATGGTGTTTGGATATTTGTTTGTAAATTATTGATTATTGTTTGATGTTAATCTAAACCATACGTTCTTGGTGCCGTTGGCAATCGAGATATCATGGGATGGGTTAGGGTTGGATAATTGTCAATTGATCATCGAGTAACAACCTTCCATTTTATAATCCGAGTACTTAGTTCTCCTTCATCACAAACAGATAATCAAACACGAACCATGTCTATGTGGTTCTTTCTAGTTAAGCATAAACATTAGTGTGGATTAAAACCTGAAATCTAGGATGGTCGCTTGTTCCTAATCTGTTTACAAAACCAATCTTTGATTTGCAATTTAATTAGTTAATATTAGTTCTTACAACCAAAACAATCAACTCTTGAATTTTTAATTTCTGCAATTTTAGTTTAATTTTAGTTAAAGTGCAAAGCTATAAAATCAACGCATTTTCCACATACTCCCTTAGTTCGATACCCATTTACCACTATCTATAGTTGTTATTTGGATTAAATTTGCGTGTACTACGAGAGCACGTCAAATTTTGGCGCCGTTGCCGGGGAGTAGTGCGCAACGTGTGTTGTTTTCGTTCTTTTTAAGTTTGTTATTTTTCTAGTTTACGCTAGGTGTGTTAGTGTGCAGGTATCTACAGGTGCATGCGTACTAGAAGCTCTCACAAGCTATCACCGTTGGCATCGATCCAGAGATTGAACGAACATTAAGAGGAAATAGAATTTTGCTAAGAGAAAACTGAATCAGCGGTTCACCAACAACACCAACTACACCCATCACACCAATTCGATACATGGATCCACCATAACCACCACCCACTACAGGTGAACTTATACCACCTTTCATACCATCATCCCCTCAACCTTCACCGAACACTACCATTCCAAATACCACTACCAATCCTATTACGCCTCACGATGCAACACCAACTAACACCACCCAACCCATTACCACTTAAGAAGAACCTACACTGACTTTTAACCCTTCTACTACGATTCCACCATTCACTCATTTCTTCCCAGTTTCAGGTCAATCATCCTCAACCTATACATTACCACAAGGTTCAACTATCGTTCATGCTACTTCTACATTTAGACCATCGAACCAGGCGGGTTTTCAATATTCGACTCTTCCTTTTGGGCAATCTTCGGGTATAGGGGGAGATGGATATGAGGAAGGATATGAAGATTTTGAGGGTTATGATGAAGACAGTTATGCTTATGGGGGTGATGGTGATCAAGGAGACTTTGGTTATGTGCAAGGCCAACCTCAAGGGATGGCAGGTTGTAAGGACTCTCAAAATTGTCTTAAAAATACCCATAAGTGAAAACCCGGACCCCTGAAACCATACCTTACATAAAAATCAAGAAAAACAAAACTTATAGGTTTCAGGCGGGCCGCGTAAGAAACAAGGCATGTCTTACGCGGGCCGCGTCAACCCTGAGTTTGACCAGATAAGTATCCGGGCCACGTATTAACCACCTGTCAAGCCTAAGCCCATGACCATGCAAACCTATACGTAGACTGGGCGGCCACGCGGGCCGCATAAGATATAGATGATGGGTTACGCGGGCCGCGTAAGGCCCTAAATTCAGCTATAAATAGCCCGTCACTTGCACAATCCACTGGTGTCGAAATCTTTTCGTAAAAACGAATTGATAGTACTCTGAAGTCGAAATTTCATATATAATTAGCGAGGCGCTGCTCCGATACCGGGTATTAACTCGATCGCTGCTACGATTCAATGTCCGATCGATTAAACTATCCAATGGATGTTTAAGTGCTGCCCACATTAGGGTTTATGCTTTGTCATTTGTCGTTAATTCGATGGATGTTTAAGTATCGCACTTTGTCATTCGTAGTGAAGGTTTAATCTCGAGAGTTATCGTAAATGCTGTATTAGTTACTAACCGAGTTCGTGTGCATATTATTAAATTAGGTTATCAAGGCTAATCAGTAGGCTAAGCTCTGTTCATATTAAATCTGCAATGCGAGTCATTCTCTTTTTATCAAATTGCTTTACAAAACCTTAAATGTTTTCCAGTTATATTTTGCATTGATTAAGTCTTTGCTAATCTTAAGTTACTGGCAGTAGGTGGGGTATTGTGCACATTACTGTTGTTTTTATCACTTTAGGTGGGCGAGCCTAATTAGTGATATACGTCACTATTGGGTGACAGGACCGAATAATGATATGACCACAGTCATAGATCCGGTCGAGTGACAACTGAACCAGCTAATTATAAGATAAGGGGCAAATGTAAAAACTCTTAATGCTGTGAATGCAGTGATTAAGTCTTTGCCAATATTGAAGAAGCAAATATAAAAACTCTTAATACTGTAAATTATAACAAACGTGTCGTTTTATTAAAAAGAATGATTCACCAGTATTTCCCGCTGACAAAACATTTTTCAAACATGTTTCAGGTGATCTGTTGTGATCCAGGAAAAGTGCCGTGAAGCACTACAAGCTTAAGGAAGTGGCTCAATATAAAATAAAGAAACATGTTTTGTAAAATAAAGATTTCTCCTTGAAATCATATGATTGTAAATTACCGGGGTTCTATCCCGAGTTGTGAAATAAAAATTGCAGTTTTAAAAAGATCCTGAAGAAAACTTCTGCTGTCAAATAAATACCACGGGATTTTCTGTCCCGCGCCTCCTGAAACGGGTCAAACTGGGTCGGGGGCCCTGACAGAAAAAGGTGGTATCAGAGCCACTGATTTAAGCCAATTAAGTATTTAGAAAATACTTAATATTATTAATTGCTATTCTGTGCTTATGTGTTTTATTATTTGAATATTTGTGTACATTATGGGTAAGCAAAAGCTTTCAAACATCTATCTTAAATTAGATAGGTCATCAAATGAGAAGGGAAGTTCATTCCAAACAAATTCCTCAAAATACTTAACAGATCCTGATGAAGGAATATTTGTTCGAAAGACACACTATGAGGAACCACTTTCTCCTAATAAAAGAAGTTTAATTATTAGGAAAAGTCATGAGAAAATAAAGAAATCACGAGAGAAGAGAGTTAATCAGAAAACCCAAGAACTAGACAGTAATCCACCATGGGAAGACAAGTTAGATGAAAAATGGGCAGATCTTTATATGCTAGCCACTGTAGCAGTAAATGCAAATCTTTAAATATCTTTACTCAAGTTTTAGTATCCTTATCACCTACAAGCCAGAAACCTTATCCAGTAAATAAATAAGTTTACCGAAAACTCTAATATGTTTTAATTATCAGTTGTTCTTTGTATTAAATTAGTTATACGGTATGCAATAATATTTAAAGGTTATCTATGAAATTTTGTTATAAAATTTTAACTTAGTAATTTTTTTGTGTGTATTTTGCATATGTGCAAAACAGCATGAACGACTTGTCTGAAGCCCTTCAAAATCTAAATCTCTATCCTGTAAAAATAGAGGTTTCCAGAGATTTCAATAGGTATATACCCGACATAGAAGAACCTATGGAATTCAATGCTCCACCTCCGGAAAAACCTAAGCCTAAGAAAAGAAGGAGATTTGTAGGATGGAGGCGTGTGCGTAGAAGGAAACCTGCCGCTAGAAAGATTCCTAAAATAGAAAATCCCTTAGACAAAGGTAAGGGATTGAAGACAAGGAAGATTCTAGGCCACTGGAAATGGAATTTGGAGAAGGTTCTAGGCAAATGGAAATGGAGTTTGGGGAAAGTTCTAGACAAATTGAGGAGTTACCATTTCAGGAGGAATTAGATCGTGCACTGGCGAGTTGTTATATTGTCAGGCCTATTAACAATAATCTTTACCCTTATCCTGCTGAAAATCAAGTTCCAGTGAATTTGGAACCAGCAATCCCAGAACCTATAGTCCACACCCAACCTCTAGGAATGGACGAGTGGTGGACCAATGATTGGCAGTTCCAAAACCTGCTCAACAGTCCTTATTCCTTTCTCCCTCAGTTCGACCTGGAGCCTATACCAAACCCACCAATGAGCACTGAAAACTTAGCTGAACTCCGCCACTTTGGCGAAGAGCTGGTGGATGCTGGAAATAGGATCAGGGAAGTAGGAGAACAGATCTCCTGGAAATACGACGAGAGGGAACGTCGTTACTGAAAAAAAACCAACTGATGAGGGGTAGTTGAGTTATGAAACTATGGTTGTATAATAATAAAAGTAAACTATAATCTTGTAAAATAACCTAAAATAAAACTTTGTAAGATAATGGTGTGTAGTGACGCATATTATAAAATATATAAAATGGAATCGAGAAATCGATAGTTTTGGTTATATATGTGTTGTGAAATTTGTATGATTGTTTTATATAATTGTTATTTATTCGATACTAATAAATAATATATATTAATTATCAGATGGAAAACGCTAATAATGAACCAGTAAACGAGGTTAATCAATCTGAGCAACACCCAGAGGATCAATTTATGACTAGGCAAGATATAGAAAATATCGTTGCTCAAGGGATAGCCAATGTTATTCCAGCAATACTTGCTGCTGCCCAGAAACCTGTTGAACCTCAACAAATAATTCCTAGCAAACGTATTTCTGAAGATAATTTCAGTAATAGCATAAACGGAGGCGGTAATCATACTAATCACGATAATGAACCACGACAGGCTCCGCTCCCTAAGAAAATGAAAGCTGCAACGCCTGGTTGCACTTACAAAGAATTTCTTGCTTGCAAACCTGCTGAATTTGCAGGCAATGAAGGAGCGACTGCAGCACTGCGTTGGTTAGAGAAAACCGAGGCAGTGATTACAATAAGTAAATGTGACAAGGACGACAAAGTCATGTATGCGTCAAATCTTTTCAAAGAAGGGGCGCTAGAATGGTGAAATACAGTACTTCAAGCTAAAGGAAGAAATATGGCCTATGCCATGAACTGGGAAGAATTTAAGAGTCTTGTAGAAAGAAAATTTTGTCCCGAATATGAAAAAGATCAAATGGCGAATAAGTTCCTAAATCATCGAATGATGGGTGTAGATTGTCGCGGTTATACTTCGACATTCTTTGAATATGCTAGAGTGGTACCAACACTAGCTTCGCCAGAACCGGTACTCATTTCTCGCTATATTTGGGGATTAATTAGCGAAATCCATAACATTGTTAAAGCTGCGAGACCTCACACTATTGACGATGCTGTGGAATTAGCTAACACCCTAACTGACGAACTGGTACGCACAAGAGATGAAAACAGGAAAAAGGAACTGGCTCAGAAAATTACCCAAGGATTTCGTGCGGGTAATAATAGCAGTTTCAGGAGAAGAGGAACAGGGCAATCTTCAACTCCGCTGTTTTGCAAGAATTTCAGAAAGAAACATTACGGAAGATGTAATATAACCTGCAACTTTTGCAAAGACGTAGGACATCTCGAAGAAGACTGCAGAAAGAAAACAAGAGTCTGCTATAACTGTGGAGAAACATGACTTTTAAGACAGAATGCCCTAAGTTGGTTAAACCAGCAGACAATAAAGTTAAACCAGCTGACGGAACTACTAAGAAGAATGTTCGTGCATTCCAATTAACTACTCATGAGGCAGAACTCATTCCAGATATGATAACTGGTACGTTCTTAGTTCACAAGATTTACGCAAAAGTATTATTTGACTCTGGTGCAAACCAAAGTATTATAAATACTTCATTCTGCCAAGCTCTTAATTTACCCTTAACCCAACTTAGGCAGATTTTTACAGTTGAAACGGCAGACGGAAATTCTGTTAAAATAGATAAGGTTTTGCAAAAAGAAAATATAGAACTTTCAGGTCATAAATTTCATGCAAACCTATTGCCAATGAATCTAGCTGGGTTCGATGTGGTGTTAGGAATGGATTGGTTAGTAGCCAACCATACTCGAATCCTTTGTGATAAGAATTCTATAGAAATTCAGGCACCTACTGGGGAAATAATCATGATTACAGGAGATAAACCACGTAAACCCATGAAGTTCATATCAGTAATGAAAGTTGCTAGTTATGAACGAAAGCAAGGAATAGTATATATGATTTCAGTAATCATTAGTACTAAAGGTAAAGAACTTAAGGAGATTCCTGTAGTCTCAGAATACCCAGATGTATTCCCAGAGGAGTTACCAGGATTACCACCAGATAGGGAGGTAGAATTTAGAATTCATTTGATTCCAGGAACTACACCGATAGCCAAGGCACCTTATCGGTTAGCACCCACATAAATGTTAGAACTGAAAAAGCAATTAGATGAATTACTAAGTAAAGGTTTCATACAACCTAGTTCATCCCCTTGGGGAGCACCAGTGTTGTTTGTAAAGAAAAAGGATGGTTCAATGAGAATGTGTATTGATTATAGAGAATTGAATAAGGTTACAATTAAGAATCGATACCCATTACCTAGGATTGATGATCTATTCGATCAACTTCAAGAAGCTAGATACTTTTCTAAGATTGATTTACGCTCCGGATATCATCAATTGAAGGTACAAGAAGAAGACATACCTAAAACTGCTTTCAGAACTAGGTATGGTCATTACGAGTTTACAGTCATGCCCTTCGGGTTAACGAATGCACCTGCCGCATTCATGGACATGATGCATAGAATCTGTAAACCATACTTGGATAAATTTGTAATTGTTTTCATCGACGATATACTTATTTATTCCAAAAATCAGGACGAACATTGTCAGCACTTGCATGCACTCTTAACTTTGTTAAGAAAAGAAAAGCTTTACGCCAAATTCTCAAAGTGTGAATTTTGGTTGCAAGAAGTGCAATTCTTAGGACACATGATGAATCAAGAAGGTATTCATGTAGATCTTGCTAAGATAGAAGCAATTACCAAATGGAAGGTTCCACAATCCGCAATTGAAATTAGAAGTTTTATAGGTTTAGCCGGATATTATAGACGGTTTATTAAGGATTTTTCCAAAATAGCTGTACCATTAACTAAGCTAACCTGTAAAGCAGTTAAGTTTGAATGGGGACCTAAGCAAGAAGAAGCCTTTAGGATTCTAAAGCAAAAGTTAACAAATGCCCCAATCCTAGCTTTACCAGAAGGAACTGAAAATTTTGAAGTTTACTGTGATGCTTCAAAACTAGGATTAGGATGTGTGCTAATGCAACGCAAGAAGGTAATTGCGTATGCTTCAAGGCAATTGAAGAAGCACGAGGAAAACTATACAACTCATGACTTTGAGTTAGGCGCCATAATTTTTGCCCTTAAAATTTGGAGACATTATCTGTATGGAAGTAAGTTTACTGTCTATACAGATCATAGAAGTTTAAGATATATATTTGGGCAAAAAGAGTTGAACATGAGGCAAAGAAGATGGATGGAAATTCTAAGTGACTACGACTGTGATATTCAGTATCACGAAGGAAATGCAAATGTAGTAGCAGATGCCTTAAGTCGTAAATACCATGAGAAACAACGACGAGTTCGTGTTCTTAGATTAAATCTACAATTAGATTTAATGGAACAATTGAAGTATTTTCAAGAAACAGCAATCAATGATAATGCTGAAGGAATAAAGGGACGAATTAAAGAATTAGAACAAGGAGCTGATGGAATTTGGAGATTCCATAAAAGAAGAATTTGGGTACCTAAGTAGGGAGAATTAAGAAATAAGATTTTAGAGGAAGCCCATAAATCTAGGTATACCATGCACCCTGGAAACAATAAAATGTACCAAGATTTAAGAAATAACTTTTGGTGGATAGGAATGAAAAAGGATATAGCTCGATATGTTTCTAAGTGTCTTACTTGTTCACAAGTTAAGGCAGAACATCAAAAACCTTCAGGTCTACTACAACAACTAGAAATGCCTGTATGGAAATGGAAACTCATAACAATAGATTTTGTTACTAAGTTACCCAAAACCAGAAAAGGTAATGATGCGATTTGGGTAATTGTAGATCGATTAACCAAATCAGCTCACTTTCTACCTATGAAAGAAACCTTTAGCATGGAAAGATTGGCAAAATTGTATGTGGATGAAGTAGTATCTTTACATGGAGTTCCACTCTCCATTGTTTCGGATAGGGATAGTCGTTTTACTTCCCATTTTTGGACAAGTTTCCAAGAAGCAATGGGAACTCGACTAAATCTAAGCACGGCATATCATCCTCAAACAGACGGACAAAGTGAAAGGACAATCTAAACTCTAGAAGACATGCTCAGAGCATGTGTAATAGATTTTGGTGGAAACTGGGATGATCATTTACCTTTAATTGAATTCTCCTATAACAATAGTTATCATTCAAGTATTGAAACTGCCCCATTCGAGGCACTGTATAGAAGAAAATGCAGAACTCCAGTTTGTTGGGCAGAAATAGGAGAAAGTCAATTGTCAGGTCCTGAAATAGTGCAAGAAACAACCGACAAGATCACACAGATCAAGGAAAGATTAAAGACTACTCGAGATCGTCAAAAGAGTTATGTAGATAATAGACGTAAACCACTAGAATTCCAAGTTGGAAACAAAGTACTATTAAAAGTTTCTCCTTGGAAAGGAGTAGTTCGATTCGGTAAGAAAGGAAAGCTAAGTCCAAGATACGTAGGACCATTTTCAGTAATCCAACATATAGGACCAGTTGCTTATCGTTTACAACTACCAGAAGAATTAGCTGGAGTACATGACGTATTTCATGTATCCAACCTCAAGAAATGCCTATCAAACGAATCTTTGGTAGTACCTCTTCAAGATATAGAGGTAAACGAAAAATTAAAATTTGTTGAGAAACCTCTTCAGATAGAAGACAGAAAGGTGAAATTTCTCAAGCACAAACGGTTAGTGCTAGTTAAAGTCAAGTGGGATTCAAAGAGAGGACCTGAGTACACTTGGGAGCTGGAATCAGAGATGAAGCGAAAGTATCCTCACTTATTCCAATGAATC
>JARYGA010031154.1:0-40284 GCA_030545235.1 Helianthus tuberosus
AACCAAACTAAAGTTGAGGGGCTTATGTTGTTAAATTTGAAACTTAATAACATGAAACAAAATTAAAACACACCAAACACCCATTTTGGGGTGTCTAGTCGATCAAGAAGCAGGGGGCGACAAGGGGATTCTTCACCCAACCCTAATTCTCATAAAAACCACAAATTGAGGGTTTAAATCAAGTCCAAATCGATTTTCAAGCACAAATTAATGATCACCTAGTTGAAAGGATCATAAGGTATGTAAAATTGTGATGTTTTGATTCATCTTGAATTCTAGGTTAATTGTGAGAAACTGAAATTTAGCTTAAATATGTCATGCATGGATGAATCTTGAAGTAATATGATGTCTAGGAGTAAACCCTAGTCAATAACATGTTGGATTAGTGGAAAATCTATGAAATTCATGATAATCCATTGACAAGTTAAATGGGTTTTGTAAATTTAAGATGAACACAAGAATCATGACTACCAAAAATGGTGTTACTTGATTTCTATGAAATAATTCTGAGATTAGTATGCATGCTTGACATAATGGAATCAATATGTATGTTTATATTGGGAAAAAATATCAAGTTATGAACTTGGTTTTAAATATGTAAAATTATACCCGTTAGGTGTTCGTTAAAATGCCTAAATGAAAGATAAATGTTGAAAATCGGAAAAAAAACGCATGTTTGATGGATATGGCAAATTGTGCGTTAAGACTTATAAAAAGGGTTCTAAACGGATTGTGAATTGAACTCTTTAGGCGAGGAATCCGGATCGTCAAGTGGACAAGCCGGTGGAAATACGCGTTTGAAAAGGATGCTTAAAAGGTACGTAACCACGATTCCGTTACGTTATGCTTGATTTCGTATTCTCACTAGTAGACATTAAATTAGCATAATACATGATATTTGCATTTAGTTGAAGTGACGAAGATCACTAGGTAAATAAACGGGTCAAAAGGTGAAATTATCACCCTTTGACAATATCGACTAATGGTTTGTCGAGTTACATGTTTATAGGAATAAATATCAAATGGATACGCACATCGCTATTGTTTAGCGGCTACTAAGGCAAGGTATTGAAACGGGTCAATATATTGATCCGAGCCAGGTATGTATAATGATTCAACTCATCATGTAGAACTTGAGATTTTATAAGAGTTAGACAAGGTTAAAATATAGTTATTCGGTTATCTTTTAGGTAAACTGAATAAATTGAGTTATGATTATGGTGTTTTAGAAGCACATGGGTTTATAAACAAGATTATAGTTAAAAGGTCGGATTTTGGGTCAAACAAGTATTTAAAAGTTCCTTTGTAGTAAAAGAAGGATGAAAATTGACCAAATTGCCCTTGTAAGCTAATTCGAACGAACGACCCTTGCAAGAGGTTCGAAAACGAGTTTTATGATTAAATAAATGCTTAGAATAAGAAAAGATAGTGAAAGATGTAAATTCTTGGGTCGAATGACTTTATATGAGTCTTTGCCGTAAAAATATAATCCGAGGGGTAAAATTTGGAACATATAGATATCCACATTAAATCCAACACACATATAGTTATGGTGGAAGATTACTTGATAAGAAATGTAGGAATAAGATGCTAGAAATGTATGAAAGCGAGTTCAAGTTCTAAAGTGCTTAAATACCCCTAACGGGTCAAAATAAGCATACGAGCAAAAATGTATTTAAATTGTGTGAGAAACCTGTGAGTAGAACCTAACATGGTAGATAACATTAATTTGAAGAGGTGCATGTGAAATAAGGATTAAACAAATATGTTTGTTTGATAAAATGCATAAACGGGTTAAAATTCGGTAAAACGGCAAGGAGTCGAAGGGTTAGAAGTCTCAAAATTTATTATGTAGGATGTTGGATTTTAACTCCATTTGATGGAGGATCAAATTACAACCATGTATGAAGAAACGGTAGGTCAAACGGACAAGCGGATTGAAAGATACGAAAGTTTTCGTGTCAAAAACGGCAAAATGGGAGGGTCTGATACAGGGGCCACCGTAACTTACGGTGGGCACCGTAAGTTACGATGGGGGCTGAAAGCATTACGGCAGTTACCTCCTGCCTTACGGTGAGGGTATTTTATACCAGGGGCCACCGTAACTTACAGTGCCCACCGTAAGTTACGGTGGAGGCCAGTTTCAAGTCTTTGTTTCTGGGATCAAGATATCAATGTTGGAATTTCCTGATTTCCTTGTTTAATTCGATTATTCGACCCAATCTTCCTTGTTGTACTATTTATTTAGTTATCAAAACTGACTTTTAAGTTGGTTTTGATCTCAGGTGAATGTCGAGAGTCCCAGATGAAGATCAAGCATCGAGCTAGAACCGAACACACGTTAAACAAAGCTTCCGCAATGTTGTTTCGACGTTATTCTAAAACGGCGAATTAAATCACATTATGTTGTATCACTTTAAATTGTAAAAGTTTTTAATCAACCAGTATTTTAGCATGAATGTATAAATATAAATACTCAGTAATTGGGATTCTTTAAGGAAATCGCATAAATAAATTTATGGTTGTTACAAGTTGGTATCAGAGCCTTGGTTTAAGAGATTCAAGTATGGTGGGAAAAACTATGCTTGGACTTAAACCTTATGCTCTATCAGAGCCTTGGTTTAAGAGATTCAAGTATGGTGGGAAAAACTATGCTTGGACTTAAACCTTATGCTCTTGATAAAGATTGGTGTTCGGTTCAAGGCTTGATCGCAAATCCGGTAAGTACAAGTATGTCAATAATTTAGAATGATTAAAGTGTCGAGATCAACTTACAGGGTTATCGCGTAATACACGTTACCCCAGTCACATCGATAAATGATAGATACAGTTAATGAATTACGTGCGTTGACACGTACAGTAAAAAGCCTTGTATTACAATACGGGCGTTTATTAATGTCAAAATTACTAACTTTTGTAAATGTTTAGTTGAAGGACAACCGCATCTGAAGATGACGCGAGTTGAACGAATTAGGGATATGACAGTGGAACGGTCCGAGGTATGACAAGCAGAGCATACTTATTAAGGAACTAAATCGTGTGACGATCGCGAACAAAGTTAGCGGCAAGAGAAGCCCGTTAGGACAAGCATTACCAGGTGCACGCTTTTAAATTAATCGCACAAGTAGTAATATGCAACTAACACGTAGGGGATGACGGTTGCATATATCTGATAAAACCTGAATAGGATATCTATTCAGGATGATGTTTCTAAGAAAAGTTTAATAGAAACATGTGTTATTCACGATGATGAATAACAAGGAAATAATAAGATTAGTTCATATGGAAACTTGGACTGGGGGTAATTATCCAAGTGGGAAACTTTCAATATAACGCTATTGAGAAAGGTAGCGATCACATTAACGAATGTGATTATATAATAGTTCGATAGAAAAGAAAAACATTTTATATGTTCGAATGTAAAACTAGTAAAACTAATGATTGTTGTTTTGCAATTAAATAAAGTTTTACTAAATGAAAATAGAAGTATGAACTAAATAGAGGCATTACTTACATAGGGGGTGATGTGAAAGCTATAAAAAAGTCACGTGTGTCATGTGCTGATTGCTTACTCTGGCCAAGTAAGTAGTGGCATATGATACCATGAACTTCTTGTAGCAGACACACTTACGTCCGATGTAGTAAGGGCGGGATGAATGGGACTAACTTAAAAGGTATCCAAATAAACCATATAAGCAAGACGTTTGATAATAAACGTAGACGCAAGTCGGATGACAGAAGCGTATTACGTTAGAGTAAAGAGCCCGAGAGAAGAGACAAGGATCAAAGTAAGAGGAATACAGACCAACTAATGAGAATGCTAAGGCATAAAGATAAAATTTGACAGTCATAAGTGATGAAAATTCACACAGACAATTCAAAGGGGTAGAATAAAAGAATAAAAGACTTGACTAAATAAAAGCAATGGATTTCGCTAAGATGATCAAATAAATTAAGATGATGTCTAAAACCATATAAGAATGGTTACTTGATGATGACTTTGCTAAAGATACCCGATAGATGGGTAGGATTTTGAAAGCATGCGTAAACCAAGAGACGGGTACGCGAAATAGAAAGTCAAAGGACTCGGATTAAGAGTCATGACTAAAAGACGATGAGAATTTGCAAACAGAAATTTTGATAACTATGTTCAACTATTCTAAAGTTGAACGGGTCGAATAAAGAATGAAGTGTGACGTTCGTGAGTAATGAAATCTCACACGAATAAATCAAACGAGATAAATAAAATATAAAAAGCTCGGTAGTGCAAGTAAGCGCAAATCGAATAATGGAAGCACGAAATAATAAAGATCCCGGGTAACGGGTCGTAGAAAAGTATAATTATGAATCGGGAAACGGTGAGCGTAGAACAAACCGACGTGTGAATGATGTAAAGAGTCATAAAGTCGGAAGATTAGCCCAAGAGTAAACGAACGAAGCTTTAGACTACGGTCAAGGCCAACTTAAGTTCAAAAATGAAAATAAACAATTCCAAACATAATAAAAGGTGCTTTGAAGCTCTATATGTATATATACATTTGAATATAGACATGGATAAAAGACGATCGACGGGATCATCCTAACCTACGGGATCATAAATAGTGTTAAAGTCTACGGGACCAAAAAGACTTTGGGTCACAAATAGAAAGAAACGAATTGTAAAGGTCTCACTTTAGAAAGGATAAAAAGGTGAAAATCTAAATAAATAGCCTACGAGGCTAAGGGAAAGAACATACGGGTCATAGGGGTTAAGCTTGGGAAATTGTTATAATTCCCCGCATTAAATAATAACGGAAAGGAATAAATTCTCGGAAGTAACATTCCTAGAAAGGGGAGAAAGATGTACGACAAAGAGGAAACGTAAACTAAGAATTTAGTTTTAGTCAAAAGTAACGTTTTAACAAAACACAAGTGGTACGGGGTGACTTAGAGAATTTTGAACACACATAAGGCCGGAGATGGCAAATAGCATACCCGGGTAACGGGGTATGAAGTAACCGGTGACTAACAAGTCTAACCGCCAAAATGAATAAACAATAAAGATAATGGATACAAGCTGAAAAGTAACGGCCTGCGAGGCCTTACACACGAAAGACTTAAACGTCAATATAAATGGAAATGTTAGATCGAAATGAATGAATGAATGCCTTAAAAAACGAAACTAAGTTCGTTTAATCCAAATTAAAGGAACTATGTAAAAAAGGTTTCGAGGACGAAACCTCTTTAAGGGGGGTAGACTTGTAACACCCCAAAAACGGGTTTGTTAATCAAACCACGTTAATACTACAGGACGGGTAAAATACAGTTAGTGGTAAAACTTACCCAGTAAATTTTAAGATTTAAATAAATAAATCTAATATTTATTAAAATGATGAGAAATACTTTGAGAAAGCAAAGTATATAAAAGGCCCGAGATTTAACGGGACTTAAAATAAAACGGGTTGTGAACAAGATAAAGTAACTAGGAAATAAATAACCTAGTACAAGTCTTGTAATTAAATGAAAGAACAAAATATCAAGTTATAAACCAAACTAAAGTTGAGGGGCTTATGTTGTTAAATTTGAAACTTAATAACATGAAACAAAATTAAAACACACCAAACACCCATTTTGGGGTGTCTGGTCGATCAAGAAGCAGGGGGCGACAAGGGGATTCTTCACCCAACCCTAATTCTCAAAAAAACCACAAATTGAGGGTTTAAATCAACTCCAAATCGATTTTCAAGCACAAATTAATGATCACCTAGTTGAAAGGATCATAAGGTATGTAAAATTGTGATGTTTTGATTCATCTTGAATTCTAGTTTAATTGTGAGAAACTGAAATTTAGCTTAAATATGTCATGCATGGATGAATCTTGAAGTAATATGATGTCTAGGAATAAACCCTAGTCAATAACATGTTGGATTAGTGGATAATCTATGAAATTCATGATAATCCATTGACAAGTTAAATGGGTTTTGTAAAATTAAGATGAACACAAGAATCATGACTACCAAAAATGGTGTTACTTGATTTCTATGAAATTATTCTGAGATTAGTATGCATGCTTGACATAATGGAATCAATATGTATGTTTATATTGGGCAAAAATATCAAGTTATGAACTTGGTTTTAAATATGTAAAATTATACCCGTTAGGTGTTCGTTAAAATGCCTAAATGAAAGATAAATGTTGAAAATCGGACAAAAACGCATGTTTGATGGATATGGCAAATTATGCGTTAAGACTTATAAAAAGGGTTCTAAACGGATTGTGAATTGAACTCTTTAGGCGAGGAATCTGGATCGTCAAGTGGACAAGCCGGTGGAAATACGCGTTTGAAAAGGATGCTTAAAAGGTACGTAACCACGATTCCGTTACGTTATGCTTGATTTCGTATTCTCGCTAGTAGACTTTTAATTAGCATAATAAATGATATTTGCATTTAGTTGAAGTGACGAAGATCACTAGGTAAATAAACGGGTCAAAAGGTGAAATTATCACCCTTTGACAATATCGACTAATGGTTTGTCGAGTTACATGTTTATAGGAATAAATATCAAATGGATACGCACATCGCTATTGTTTAGCGGCTACTAAGGCAAGGTATTGAAACGGGTCAATATATTGATCCGAGCCAGGTATGTATAATGATTCAACTCATCATGTAGAACTTGAGATTTTATAAGAGTTAGACAAGGTTAAAATATAGTTATTCGGTTATCTTTTAGGTAAACTGAATAAATTGAGTTATGATTATGGTGTTTTAGAAGCACATGGGTTTATAAACAAGATTATAGTTAAAAGGTCGGATTTTGGGTCAAACAAGTATTTAAAAGTTCCTTTGTAGTAAAAGTAGGATGAAAATTGACCAAATTGCCCTTGTAAGCTAATTCGAACGAACGACCCTTGCAAGAGGTTCGAAAACGAGTTTTATGATTAAATAAATGCTTAGAATAAGAAAAGATAGTGAAAGATGTAAATTCTTGGGTCGAATGACTTTATATGAGTCTTTGCCGTAAAAATATAATCCGAGGGGTAAAATTTGGAACATATAGATATCCACATTAAATCCAACACACATATAGTTATGGTGGAAGATTACTTGATAAGAAATGTAGGAATAAGATGCTAGAAATGTATGAAAGCGAGTTCAAGTTCTAAAGTGCTTAAATACCCCTAACGGGTCAAAATAAGCATACGAGCAAAAACGTATTTAAACTGTGTGAGAAACCTGTGAGTAGAACCTAACATGGTAGATAACATTAATTTGAAGAGGTGCATGTGAAATAAGGATTAAACAAATATGTTTGTTTGATAAAATGCATAAACGGGTTAAAATTCGGTAAAACGGCAAGGAGTCGAAGGGTTAGAAGTCTCAAAATTTATTATGTAGGATGTTGGATTTTAACTCCATTTGATGGAGGATCAAATTACAACCATGTATGAAGAAACGGTAGGTCAAACGGACAAGCGGATTGAAAGATACGAAAGTTTTCGTGTCAAAAACGGCAAAATGGGAGGGTCTGATACAGGGGCCACCGTAACTTACGGTGGGCACCGTAAGTTACGGTGGGGGCTGAAAGCATTACGGCAGTTACCTCCTGCCTTACGGTGAGGGTATTTTATACCAGGGGCCACCGTAACTTACAGTGCCCACCGTAAGTTACGGTGGAGGCCAGTTTCAAGTCTTTGTTTCTGGGATCAAGATATCAATGTTGGAATTTCCTGATTTCCTTGTTTAATTCGATTATTCGACCCAATCTTCCTTGTTGTACTATTTATTTAGTTATCAAAACTGACTTTTAAGTTGGTTTTGATCTCAGGTGAATGTCGAGAGTCCCGGATGAAGATCAAGCATCGAGCTAGAACCGAACACACGTTAAACAAAGCTTCCGCAATGTTGTTTCGACGTTATTCTAAAACGGCGAATTAAATCACATTATGTTGTATCACTTTAAATTGTAAAAGTTTTTAATCTACCAGTATTTTAGCATGAATGTATAAATATAAATACTCAGTAATTGGGATTCTTTATGGAAATCGCATAAATAAATTTATGGTTGTTACACCGAGTTAACGGGACTTAAAATATAACGAGTTATAACTTCCCGAACCCATTAAGTTAACTAGGAATAATTAACCTAGTTAGTAGTATGTGGTTAATTGATAAATGGTGAGTTGTAGCTTCAATTTATCAAGATAAAAACATGAGGGACTAATGTTGTCAAGTGGGGAACTTATATTGATTAAAAATAAGTAACAACACACACACTGAGAGTGTGTGTGTGTGTGTGTGTGTGTGCATGTAATCGTCCAGGAACAAGAGGGAAAGGGGTGTAACCCTAGTTCATCAAAATTCAACAAATTGAAGGGTGCATTAGAGCCAAATCGTATGCATGAACACATAAAAACGATCACCAAGCTTAGGGGATCATAAGGTATGTCAAAATTTTGATATTTATGAAGTTGAGATTCTTGGTGAACTTATGAAAATCGAAATTTAAGCTTGAATGATTGATGTTTTGGTGAAACTAGGATGAATCCATGTTTAGGAACGAATTCTAGTCAATAAATTTATGAATTGGTGTTCATAATTATGAATTTCCTAATCACCCACTTAGGTGTTAAATGGGTTTTGTAGGAAGAGGAAGAACACTAGAGTTTTGATTATGAAATGGGTGTTGTTTGAATTCCATGAAGTGAATTTAGGATTGTTATGTATGCTAGATATAATAAATTGAGAATGATGTTAAACTTTGTGAAAAGACCTACGGGTCAATAGCGTAAAGCGAGGGAACGGGTTACGATTCCCCATGTATAACGAGAACGGAAAAATAATAAACTATGGGTTGTCAAATTCCTTGATATGAGTAATTGACATAGTTAAAGAGAAAAACGTTAAACAAAAAATTCAGTTTTAGTAAGAAATAACGTTTTAACAAATATGAATACTATGAGACGAATTCAGAAATGATTAATATCAAAGAATATGGTCTTAATGTCGCAACCCCCGATCCCTTATCTGTCCCGGGAACGGGCGGACGCAAACTCAGAATTTCGGTGGTATCAGTTGGTTAATTTGGCAGCGGAAATTACATCAGGACCGTAGTTAGGAAATGTTTATCAGAGTAAAACCACCACATTTGATATTAATAATCACATGGGTAAAACCCAAGTTTCTTATTACAATATGTTTATAGGGATAAACCCTATTTTATTGAATTTAAAACATCGTCTTTTAGGTAACTTTTATAGCCACATTTTTCCCAAGCCTTCAGTGCTCTCCAGCTGGCTTTTTACTAATTGGCTGTCACATTGTGTTACCTGAAACGCGTTTTAAAAACATTTGTCAGTGGGAAATACTGGTGAGTGAATCCCAGTTTAATCAAGAAATATTTTATCAATTAAAACAGTATTGAGAGCGATCACATTGTTTATTTCTACACAATTACTCATTCAGTACTGTCAATCCTGACTGGTGAGTCATATTACACATTGGCTAACTCGTTGTCCAATGGTAACGTGTTGTCGTCCTAACTTACTACTCACAGTGTAGTAAATTTTGTATACAAAATCCCAACATACCGGCAGTAATTGAAGAACTACAAAGACTCAATCACCGCTTAATTGCATTGTAAAACATTTAAGGTTTTGTAAAATATTACAAAAAAGTTAACAAAAAGAGGATAAACTCACATTGCTATCTTAGACTTCGCGTAAGGGTTTCCTAGGATTTATCTATAATTTATACAAATGTACATAGGTTAGTATAATAACCCATTTTAACATTAGTAATACCCTCCCCGAGACGGCATTCCAACGACTACGTCGGGCAGAACCACGACAGCCGTTACAGAACCCTAGATCAATCGGGCAGCGTATCTAATACGTATCCAGGGGTTATAATACTTACAACGGAGTAGAACTTCGCTATTTAGGGGGGTATAATACCTGCTTATAAAGCCTATTATTCAGAATTTGAGATTGAGAAACGCTTGTGAGCGAATTCGAATGAAACCCGATGGCCTTCTTATATAGTTGATGAGTCTGGTCCTCTCGTGGCCCGCGTAACACAAGTACAGGGCCTACGTGGCCCACGTCAACCCTGGTTAACAGGGTAGCTTGTCCGGGTCATCTACTAGGCTCGCCACGATGATGACATGTGTCATCACCGGGCTGCGCCACTATCTTGATCTCACGCGGCCCGCGTAAACTAACGGGGTGGCTTACGCGGCCCGTCTAAACTTAAAAATCACAGAAATCAGGTTTTAACCTTTAAACCGCCCGCGTAAGGGTTGGGGTGGGGTCTACGCGGCCCGCCTTAACTTAATAATCAGATTATTAATTATTTTTAATGCTATACTGTATTTCGGGCTCGGTTTTCACATACGGGATGTATTTAAAGACATATTGGGACATTTTAAAATATATTAGGGTGTCGGAAAAATTATGAGGGTGTCGGTTTTATTGAGGATTGTTACATCCTCCCCACCTTGTTTTAGAGCTCGTCCTCGAGATCTACTGGAACAAGTGTGGATATTTCCTTTGCATTTCTGATTCAAGCTCCCATGTATACTCAGGTCCTCTTTTGGAGTCCCACTTCACTTTGACCAGAACTAATCTCTTATGTTTGAGATTCTTGACTTTCCTGTCTTCAATTTGTAGAGGCCTTTCTACAAACTTGAGTTGTTCAGTTACCTCTATATCCTTAAGAGGTACCATTAGCGATTCATCCGCTAAGCATTTCTTGAGATTAGATACATGAAATACATCATGTATTCCTGCCATTTCCTCTGGCAGTTGTAGCTGATAGGCTACAGGTCCTATTCTTCTAATAATCTAAAAAGGTCCAATATATCTGGGACTTAGCTTTCCTCTTTTGATGAATCTTACTACTCCTTTCCAGGGAGAGACCTTTAACAATACTTTATCTCCTACTTGAAATTCCAATGGTTTGCGTCGGTTATCAGCATAACTCTTCTGTCAATCACGTGCTGCTTTCAGTCGTTCCTTGACTTGAATGATCTTGTCGGTTGTTTCTTGCACTATCTCAGGTCCAGATAGTTGCTTCTCCCTAATTTATGCCCAACAGACTAGGGTTCAGAACTTTCGTCCATAAAGTTCTTCGAATGGTGCAGCATTGATACTTGTGTGATAACTATTATTATAAGAAAATTCTATTAAAGGTAAGTGATCATCCCAATTACCTCCAAAATCAATTACACAAGCTCTAAGCATGTCTTCCATTGTCTGAATTGTTCTTTCGCTTTGTCCGTCAGTTTGAGGATGATAAGTTGTGCTTAGATTTAACTTGGTTCCCATTGCTTTTTGGAAACTTGACCAAAAATGAGAGGTAAAACGGCTATCCCTATCATAAACAATTGATAAAGGAATTCCATGTAATGAAACAATTTCATTTACATACAATTTAGCTAATTGTTCCATACTAAAAGTTTCCTTCATTGATAGAAAATGAGCTGACTTGATTAGCCTATCTACAATCACCCAGATTGTATCATTGCCTTTCTTTGTTTTGGGTAATTTAGTAACAAAATCCATTGTTATTAATTCCCATTTCCACACTGGCATTTCTAATTGTTGTAGAAATCCTGGGGGTTTCTGGTGTTCAGCTTTGACTTGAGAACAGGTTAAACATTTAGAAACATAGGCTGCTATGTCCTTTCTTAAATCTTGATACATCTTATCATTTCCTGGATGCATCGTATATTTAGACTTATGGGCTTCTTCTAATATACGATGACGTAGGTTTCCTAATTTAGGTATCCACATTCTCATTTTAAGGAATCTCCAAATTCCATCTGTTCCTTGTTCTAATTACTTAATCATACCTTTTAATTTTTTAGTATCTTCCTTGATTATTGATTCTTGTGCTTCTCTTATCTGATCATTTAAATCTACTTGTAGATTTAATTTAAGAGAACGTACCCTTTTTGGCTTTTCTTGATACTTTCGGCTTAAAGCGTCTGCCACTACATTTGCTTTTCCTTCATGATACTGGATATCACAATCATAATCACTAAGCATTTCCATCCAGCGTCTTTGTCTCATATTCAACTCCTTTTGCTTGAAAACATACCTTAAACTCTTATGATCAGTGAATATGGTAAACTTACTACCATAAAGGTAATGTCTCCAAATTTTAAGGGAAAAAATTATAGCTCCTAATTCTAAATCATGGGTAATTCTCTTCATGATTCTTAAGTTGTCTAGATGCATATGCTATAACCTTTTAACGTTGCATCAACACACATCCATAACCTAATTTGGAAGCATCACAATAGACTACAAAGTCTTCAGCTCCTTCTGGTAATGCTAGTATGGGTGTATGGGTTAATTTATGCTTAAGAATTCTAAATGCTTCTTCTTGTTTTGGTCTCCATTCAAACTTAATGGATTTACAGGTTAACTTAGTTAAAGGAATGGCTATTCTAGAGAAATCTCGAATAAATCTCCTATAATAACCGGCCAATCCTAAGAAACTTTTAACCTCAGTTGGTGATTCAGGGGTTTTCCATTTAATAATCGCCTCGATCTTTGTTGGATCCACATGAATTCCTTCATGATTGACTAGGTTTCCGAGAAACTGTACCTGTTCTAACCAAAATTCGCACTTTGAAAACTTAGCATAAAGCTTTTCCTTTCTTAATAAACTTAAAATTGCATGCAAATGCTTTGCATGTTCCTCTTTACTTTTAGAGTAAATTAGAATATCATCTATAAAAACAATTATGAATTTATCCAAATATGGCTTACATATTCGGTTCATCATGTCCATAAATGCGGCTGGGGCATTGGTTAAACCAAATGGCATGACAGTAAATTCATAATGGCCATACCTTGTTCTGAATGCGGTCTTAGGAATATCCTCTTCCTGTACCTTTAATTGATGATATCCTGGCCTTAAATCGATTTTAGAGAAAAATCGAGCTCCTTGCAATTGATCAAACAGATCATCGATTCTCGGTAATGGGTACTGATTCTTAATCGTAACTTTGTTCAATTCACGGTAGTCAATGCACATACGCATTGATCCGTCCTTCTTTTTAACAAACAGTATTGGCGCTCCCCATGGTGATGAACTTGGTTGTATAAATCCTTTCTCCAACAATTCGTCTAATTGTTTCTTCAATTCTTGCATTTCTGCAGGTGCCAAACGGTAAGGTGCTTTGGCAATCGGTGCTGTTCCTGGTAGCAGATGGATTCTGAATTCAACTTCTCTGTCTGGAGGTTGTCCTGGCAATTCTTCTGGAAATACATCTGAAAACTGGGATACTACTGGAATATCTTTTAAATCCTTTCCTTTAGTGTTAGTGATTATAGAAATCAAATACACTAATGATTCTTTTCTTATGTAAGTTGCCGTTTTCATCACAGAGATGAATTTAGTAGATTTGGAAGTTTTATATCCTTTAATTGTGATCTTTTCACCTTTTGGTAAATTTACTTGTATCGACTTTTTATCACATAAAATACTGGCTTTATTGGCTATTAACCAATCCATTCCTAAAACAATATCAAATCCTGCCAGATTCATGGAATAAAGGTTTGCAATAAATTTCTGATTTAAAATTTCTATTCTTGCTCCCTGCAAGATTTCAGAAATCCTAACGGTTTCTCCATTAGTTGTCTCGACTAGACACTCTTGTGGAAGTTTAGTTAATGATTGCTTAAGTAATTTGCAAATTGAAGTATTAATAAAACTTTGGTTTGCACCAGAGTCAAATAATACTTTAGCAAAAATATCATTAACTAAAAACGTACCAGTGATCACATCCGGGATCATCTTTGCTTCTTCTGCCGTTAGAACAAATGCTCTAGCATTTTTGGTATTCTTGTTGTTTGTAGCTGGAGCTAATTTCGGACAGTTAGGCTTGATATGACCTTGTTCTCCACAGTTATAGCATATCCTGTTGTTAGCTTTCTTCCTGCAGTCTTCTTCCTTGTGTCCCGATATTTTGCAAAAGTTACAGTATATGGAGCATCTTCCTGAATGCTTTTTTTTGCAATTCTTACAGTAAAGTGTAGAGGTAGAACCTATATTTTTCCCATAATTAAGATTTCCAGAACGAAATTCTTGTGTGAGCTTCTGGGTTAGGTTCCTCCTTTGATCCTTGACGTGATGTCGTGGTCACAATCAAATTTAATCCAATTACTACTAAATAGTTAGTGGCAAGTGGGTATCGAACACAGGGAGTTTGTGGAATATGTGTTATTTCAAGATTTATCTAAATTAACTAGAATTAAACTAATTGCAATGAAAGTAAATTTCAAGAGTTGGTTTAATTGATTTGATTTTAAAACTAAGATTACTATTTTAATTGCAAAATGTAAGTGTTGGTTGTAAACAAATTAGAGACAAATAACCATCCTAGACTTCTGGTTTTAATTGACATTCATGTTTTAATCCAACTAGAAAGAACCACATAGACATGGTTCATGTGTAGTTACGTGTTCGTGGTGAAAGGGAACTAAGTACTCGGATTCCTAGAACGCGAGGTTGTTACCCGATGACCAACCAATCAATACCCAATCCTAATCCCTCCCATGATATCTCGATTGCCAACGGCACCAAGAACGTATGGTTTGAGTTATGATCAAAGCATAAATCAACTATTTACGAACAAATATCAACACATCATAATAAACAAACATAAGATGCAAGTCTATTATTCTAGAAATAAAGATCAAAACATGAAATGTCTCAAGCAAACCTTCAATCCAGGATGATCATAAAGAGTTTAGCCACTCATAGCTCGGATCATCATAATCAAACAAGTCTTAATGTTCATGTGAATAAAAAACACCAACAAATTGTTTAGAGATTGTTTAGAACCAAGAAAAACCAGCCAAAATCGCCCAAGAAGTGCTCCAAAACGGTTGGGAATGATTGGATGATGAAAAGGCACCATAAACAACCTTAAATGAGGGAGTTACAAGTTTCACGTCAGTCTCCACCGTAAGCTACGGTGGGTTAAAACTGGCTTACGGTGACAATTTTTGTCAGTAGGCGCCGTAAGCTACGGCCAGCCGTAGCTTACGGTAGGCTTCAACCTAAAAACTTGTTTTCAGCATAACTTTTTCGTTTCAACTCTGTTTTCTTCACCGTTTTCGCCTACGTTCTCGTAATTTCGTCCTCTATCATGTTATCTTCTTATTTCTTCAATTCAAATAATTGATTTTTTTCATTTATTTTCCGTCTTTCAATCTCCAATCCTGTTGTGCCTATTCGAAGCTTCATTTTAACACTTTTAAGCCCCAAATGTACCTGAAACACAAGCAACCATAGTTATCTAATTCAAGATAAATACATGGATAAATGCGGGATTAAATTATACTTTATAACCATTAAGGGTCGTCCTACGTACTACCCGTCACATCCCCACACTTAACCGTTGCTTGTCCCAAGCAACCCGTTCAACAAAACACAATTTATTCAAGTGATCAAGTACAAACCAAGCAACAATTGTCCTCATTTACTAACTTTTTCTTAAACCCGCACATAACACACCCCTCACAATAACTCTCTTCTCGGTTGCAAGTAATAACTAGCAAAGATACGCTAGATCACACTCAAGGCAAACGGGTAATTGAACAATAATATGCTTGTACTCAAATCGGTCATTCGTCTAAAGAATTTGCTAAACATGCATGCGAATCAAAGGGACTTAAAGGTTGTAACACGGCTAGGCATACGGGTAGGAAATGGAAATATATGTAGTAGCTAATGATTCGACCCGATCTTTTATTTCTATCTAAACATAACATCTATATACAATACATCAATCTCTTTTTCTCTTTTTTTTCATTGCTTTTTCTCTTTTTTTTTTTCATTTCATTTTCATATCTTTTTTTCTTTCTTTTTTTTTCTTTCGATTTAACAAACATAACAAACAAGAATACTAGAACAAGATGATTATACTAATAAACCGGGTCAAATACGGGTTAATTTTTAAGAGAAAGTAGGCACGGATTAACAAAAGATCGGCTCAAAGCTCAAATGGGCTACTAAAGTCCAAACCCCCGCTTCTCTCGCTACCATGCTCATATATATAATTTATGAGGTCCAACCCCCCAATTCCCACACTCGCACACACCTTGACGAGGCTACCTAAATGCCCTTATCCTTTTCACATACATATCAAGCTAAAGCCTCAAACCGAATTCAAGCACAAGTTATAATGCACCCCCACCCATTGCCACTCTCATAAAAAAATATTTCTAACAATTCAAATAAGTAGCTCAAACTCTCACCAAGAAAAAAAAGGAATATGGGTTGCCGGTGTGTCATGCGGTTTGGTACTTAAGTGTTCAATTTTGGACTATTTTTAGCTTGATTTCAAAATTTTTATAATTTTTTTCAAAATTTCCCATCATCCCCACACTTGGGATACATGGTCCCTAATGTATGGCTTTGAAGGGAAAGATCGCTCCAAACACACCAAACTTTTTTTTTTCTTTCTTTCTTTTTATTTATTTATTTTTTTAATCTAAAAGCAAACAAACTAACTGCCAATATTTCAAAGCTAAAAAACAAAACAAGACTAAGGAAAGAGTACATTGACCTGGTGAAGTTTGACACAACAGATGTTGTAGATAATCTGACTTCCTATCACCACCTTCACACAAATATCTGCACCTCTTCCCCACACTTGAATGTCGCCATGGCCCTAAAACATAGAAAGATAAAAACAACAAGATCAATATAAAACCCCGGGTTGCCTCCTGAGCAGCGCTAAGTTTTCGGGTCTTCAGCCAGACCGTGCCAACCCCATTTATGGTGGCTCAAAGAAGCGGTTCCTGCCATCTGCATCACTTCCTCGTGCCATTGAGCAAAATGCATCTGTCTCGTTTCGAATCGGTGGGTAATCAAATACACTCTTGATTAAACCCATATGCTTTTCTTCACGATCCGGTGGGTGATTTATTCTCATTCTTTGAAACACCTTTTCACTAACCCCTTTGTCCTTCGCCTCAACAAAATCGTAACTAATCATCTTAGTCTGAACATCAAATGACAAATTACGGTTCTTTTCGGTCATGGAAATGATTCCTTTTCTACAATCGATTTGAGCATTTGCCGTATAGAGAAACGGTCGACCTAAAATTACTCTTTGTTGTGATGCCAATTTGGTAGAGGCATAATCTAGAACCAGAAAATCCACCGGATATTCGAATTCTCCCAACCGAATCATAACATTCTTAACAATTCCCCGTGGACGCCTCCAACTTTCATCCGCCAAACTCACCATGGTGTCTACATCCTGAAGCGGACCAAAATCATACATGTCGTATAGATCACCTAGTAACACACTCATGCTCGCCCCATAATCCAATAATGCATGAGGAATTTATAGTTTCCCCACTCGGATAGGCACGATTGGCGCTCCATACTCTTTATCATTCTCGACTTCGGCATCTTTTTCCAAACCTGTATTCACTTGATACGAAGAAGTTAGCAATGTGTCATTAAATTTAGTATTTGGAACGGTGCTTATCACATTGATGTTAATGCTTTTTATGTTCTTGGGATTTATCACCGTGTCACTTGGTGATTGACCTTTTGCTTTCTTCAATAATGCCACGTCACTTGAAAGTTGACCCATTTTAGTGGTCAACGATTGGATAGCTTTGTCCCGGAATTCATCTTTTTGCATGCGAACATCATCCATTTGATTTCTTCGCCGCATCTCTAGTTGCATTGCCTTGAGCATCTCCATAACTTCATTTCCACCTGAAGAACTTTGACCTGAGAACCCACTTTGATTATTGACCGGTTGGCGTGGAGCAAAGTTACCTTGACTTCCTTGAAAATTCAGGTTGGCTTGATTTGAGGGATTTCCATATCTAAAATTTGGGTGGTTTCTCAAACCGGGGTGGTAAGTGTTGGAATTCATGTTGTAATTTCTACCACCCCTACCTTGTCCTTGCAATGCATTCACCTCTTCATATTGCCCTTCCATTCCTTGGCAATTTTCAGCCGCATGTCCTAACTCATTACAAAGCGCACACACATCATAAATTTGATTAGAAGTTTGAACATTACCATCGTCTACCGCGTGCACTTGAGTTCGGGTAATGGCCGGTCGTGCTCTCCTTGATGCTTGAGCTTTTCTTTTTGATGTAACCGCCATTTGCTCCAAAAACTCCCAATCATCTTGCTCGTAGTTTGTGCCAAAAGTGCCATTCGTGATAGACAATAAGTCACGCGCATCTTCGGAACATAACCCCTCATGGAATACATTCATCAATTCCCATAGCTCTATCCCATGATGAGGGCAATTCTTTATCATCATGTTAAACCTCT
The DNA here is from genome assembly GCA_030545235.1 of Helianthus tuberosus. NCBI lineage: Eukaryota > Viridiplantae > Streptophyta > Magnoliopsida > Asterales > Asteraceae > Helianthus > Helianthus tuberosus. Next base: position 18,312 of record JARYGA010031154.1, read on the forward strand.
CAAATGCTTCATGGAATATTTCACCTGTTTGTTGTTGAGAACTTCTCAAACTTTTTCTAGCATCATTCGTCTTTTGAGCGGTAAAGAACTCATACAAGAAAATTTGTTGCATTTCTCCCCATGTATAAATAGATGCCGAAGGTAAGGTGTAAAACCACTTTTTTGCTTTATCTTCTAACGAAAATTGGAACAATACCAACTTCACTTCATCGGCCGAAAATCCTTGACCCCCAATAGTATTACAAATCGAATCGTAAGCCTCCAAATGAAAATAAGGCTCCTCCGTTGCTAAACCTTTTACTTTGGCAAACTTTGTAACGAATTCGTTCGAACTTCAAATGTCCTTCCTTGTTCATTTTGAGGAATAACTACTGGTGAAGGATTATGAGTAATCACTGGTCTAAAATGTGCTTCTATACCTCTTGCATGTTCTCGAAGATGTCTTCTTGGTACACCCACCCGAACTCTTGGGCGTACGGGACCCATTGGTCTTTGAGCTTGTGGTCGTGGAGGCCTAAATTGTTGTGGAGGTGGTTGAAACCTTGGCCCCACATGAAGTTGTTGAACACGTTTTTGCACTGGTGGGCCTTGTGGTGGCAATTGTTGAGGTATGATTAGTTGTTGAGGAATCCTACCAACACTTGCCAGTCTTTGGTTTTGACTTTGACCTTGCACATAAGTATACTCCCCTTGATCTCCATCACCCCCATACATGTAACCTTCCTCATCATATCCCACAAAATCTTCTTCATACCCATCATCGAACCCGTCTTGTCTTAATCCCGAAGTATGTTGAAACTGTGACTGAAATGGAGCGGAATGGATGATAGATGGACCGGTTTGGAATAAATTGGATGGTGGCATTTGGTATGCTGATGAAGGTTGACCGTATGTTGGGAAAAATGTTGAAAAAGCTGGAACAGCGGATGATGTAGGGTTGTAACTGAAAGAGTATTCGGATTGAGTGTTTTCGGGTAAGGTAGTGTTGGTTGGTTTGACTTCTGGTGTGGATGTAGGAATGGTAGTATTTGGTGATGGTTGTGTTGAAGATGGTATAAAAGGTGGTGTAAGTTCACCCGTAGTGGGTGGTGGTGGTGGTGGATCCATGTATCTGATTGGTGTAACTGGTGTAGTAGGTGTTGTTGGTGAACCACTGATTTTATTTTCACGTAGCAAGATTCTATTTCTTCTCAAATCTCGTTCAATTTCCGGATCAAATGCCAATGGTGATAGCTTGTGAGAGCTCCTAGTACGCATGCACCTGTAAATACCTGCACACTAACACACCCAGCGTAAACCAGAAAAATAACAAACTTAAAAAGATCAAAAATAACACACGTTGCGCACTACTACCCGGCAACGGTGCCAAAATTTGACGTGACGTCGTGGTCACAATCAAATTTAATCCAATTACTACTAAATAGTTAGTGGCAAGTGGGTATCGAACACAGGGAGTTTGTGGAATATGTGTTATTTCAAGATTTATCTAAATTAACTAGAATTAAACTAATTGCAATGAAAGTAAATTTCAAGAGTTGGTTTGATTGATTTGACTTTAAAACTAAGATTACTATTTTAATTGCAAAATGTAAGTGTTGGTTGTAAACAAATTAGAGACAAATGACCATCCTAGACTTCTGGTTTCAGTTGACATTCATGTTTAATCCAACTAGAAAGAACCACATAGACATGGTTCATGTGTAGTTACGTGTTCGTGGTGAAAGGGAACTAAGTACTCGGATTCCTAGAACGCGAGGTTGTTACTCGATGACCAACCAATCAATACCCAATCCTAATCCCTCCCATGATATCTCGATTGCCAACGGCACCAAGAACGTATGGTTTGAGTTATGATCAAAGCATAAATCAACTATTTACGAACAAATATCAACACATCATAATAAACAAACATAAGATGCAAGTCTATTATTCTAGAAATAAAGATTAAAACATGAAATGTCTCAAGCAAACCTTCAATCCAGGATGATCATAAAGAGTTTAGCCACTCATAGCTCGGATCATCATAATCAAACAAGTCTTAATGTTCATGTGAATAAAAAACACCAACAAATTGTTTAAAACCAAGAAAAACCAGCCAAAATCGCCCAAGAAGTGCTCCAAAACGGTTGGGAATGATTGGATGATGAAAAGGCACCATAAAGAACCTTAAATGAGGGAGTTACAAGTTTCACGTCAGTCTCCACCGTAAGCTACGGTGGCCACCGTAGCTTACGGTGGCTTGAAATGGCCTATGGTGGGTTAAAACTGGCTTACGGTGACAATTTTTGTCAGTCGGCGCCGTAAGCTATGGCCCTTGCCTTAGCTTACGGTAGGCTTCATCCTAAAAACTTGTTTTTAGCATAACTTTTTCGTTTCAACTATGTTTTCTTCACCGTTTTCGCCTACGTTCTCGTAATTTCGTCCTCTATCATGTTATCTTCTTATTTCTTCAATTCCAATAATTGATTTTTTCATTTATTTTCCGTCTTTCAATCTCTAATCCTGTTGTGCCTATTCGAAGCTTCATTTCAACACTTTTAAGCCCCAAATGTACCTGAAACACAAGCAACCATAGTTATCTAATTCAAGATAAATACATGGATAAATGCGGGATTAAATTATACTTTATAACCATTAAGGGTCGTCCTACGTACTACCCGTCAATCCTCTTCTCGGGTACGGACTAATTCATCTGTCAAGGTATTTGCTAGTTCTACAGCTTCTTCTATGGTTTGAGGTCTAGATGACTTGACTACATGTCTTATCTCTCCAATTAATCCCCATATATAACGGGAGATTAACACTGGTTCAGGTGAAGCAAGGGTTGGCACTATTCTAGCATATTCAAAGAATAACTTAGTGTATCCCTTACTATCCACACCAGTCATTTTAAGGTTTAGGAATTTGTTTGCTATATGTTCCTTCTCATTGGGTGGGCAGAATTTCCTTTCTACCTTGTCCTTAAATTCTTCCTATTCCATATTGTAATTCTATCACTTCCCCTTGATTGGAGGATAGTGTTCCGCCATTCTAGTGCTGAATTCTTAAACAGATTAGAAGCAAACATTATCTTATCTTCTTCAGCACACTTGCTTATTCTTAAGACTGCCTCAGTTTTCTCTATCCAGCGTAGGGTTGCAATGGCCCCTTCGTTGCCCGAGAATTCCATTGGTTTACAAGACCAGAATTCTTTATAAGAACAACCATAAGACACGGTTCTTCTCCTTTTGGGAATGGGCATTTGAAGTACAGGTCCATTGTTCACGTTGTTTTCGGGTTCAGAGGGTCGCTTGCTATCATGTTTACTCTTATTATCGGCTTCCCTAACCGTTTGAATAATATATGGCATTGCATCTATTATTCCTTGTGCGACTATGTGTTGGATAGCACTATTATCTACTTGATTTCCATTGTTATTGACACTTGGATTCTCATTAACCAAGTTAATGTTACTCTGGTTATCATTATTCAGATTTCCTTCATTTCCTTCGTCGGCCATCTGAATTTTAAACATTTACCAATCATTAATAGAATAATTAAATAGTTTAAGTAACAACCACATAATACACATATTGGTCAAAAACGTCGTGCATTGCGACTTTACTCTTTTCTATATAGTATGCGTCAAATACACACTAAAACAGAAATTAAAAATTACAATACTATTATGCCTCGTTAACCACAGTGTGGTCTATACTATGATAGATTTATTAGTATTACACATATATTTTATTTATTATTATTACCAACTTCACCATCACCTTCACTGTTATGGATTTCCCCCGAAATCCATCTGACACTCATCGTATTTCCATACGAGTTGCTCTCCTACATACCTCATCCTCTCACTACTTTCTATGATTTCTTCTCCGAAATTTCGGAGTTCTTGCAAATTCTCTGCACTCATTGGGGGTGCAGGTAATGGTATTGGCTCTGGGTACTGAGGTACTGGATTCTCCTGAGGGTATGGATTCTCCAAAATCTCCCTAATGTATTCATCATTGCCAAAATAGGGATCTAGAGGGTCCAAACCTGGATATGCTGCTAAGTTCGGCAAGGTTTCTTCGTTTAAGAAATAGCGTGGCACATAATCCCTAAGATCATCAAACCATGGATCATAATTTGGATCTAAAGGATTAGGGGCTGGTATTCTAGGTATCTCCTCAGGGTTAAAATCATGCATTTCTACCTCCATTGGTTGAGTGGGAATCAAAGGCAAGGGTTGTGGGGCTACTAGTTGTTCCAGAATTGGGTCAGCAGCAGTTGTAGCTAGGATATGGAAATTGGCTAGGCTTCTATTAAGCATATCCTGTGTATGGGCATCTAACTTTCGCTTAACGGCTGCTAGGGCTCTTTGTTGTTGCAACTTTCGCATTCTTTTCCTACGCGCAAATGCTTCCTTACTAAACCATCCTCTCTTTTTATGAGGGAATGGCTCTTCTGACTGAGCTTTAAAGGCAAACATCCCTTCTTCCTGATCAGTAGAATACCCAGAGAGGGTAGGCTGTGAAGAGGTACCTTCACTCCTAGGTGAATCAGACAACTGACGACACATGTCTGAGGGTCCTTGATCACTCATACTGTAAACTAACAAATAGTCAAATAACAAAAAACACATAATCACATAAATTATTTCCTAACACAAAAATTAAAATTTAAGTGTCAGCAGAACACTTCTTTGGCTTAGACCAGTGGCTAGGCTCTGATACCACCTTCTGTCGCAACCCCCGATCCCTTATCTGTCCCGGGAACGGGCGGTCGCGAACTTAGAATTTCAGTGGTATCAGTTGGTTAATTTGGCAGCGGAAATTACATCAGGACCATAGTTAGGAAATGTTTATCAGAGTAAAACCACCACATTTGATATTAATAATCACATGGGTAAAACCCAAGTTTCTTATTACAATATGTTTATAGGGATAAACCCTATTTTATTGAATTTAAAACATCGTCTTTTAGGTAACTTTTATAGCCACATTTTTCCCAAGCCTTCAGTGCTCTCCAGCTGGCTTTTTACTAATTGGCTGTCACATTGTGTTACCTGAAACGCGTTTTAAAAACATTTGTCAGTGGCAAATACTGGTGAGTGAATCCCAGTTTAATCAAGAAATATTTTATCAATTAAAACAGTATTGAGAGCGATCACATTGTTTATTTCTACACAATTATTCATTCAGTACTGTCAATCCGGACTGGTGGGTCATATTACACATCGGCTAACTCGTCGTCCAATGGTAACGTGTTGTCGTCCCGACTTACTACTCACAGTGTAGTAAATTTTGTATACAAAACCCCAACATACTGGCAGTAATTGAAGAACTACAAAGACTCAATCACCGCTTAATTGGATTGTAAAACATTTAACGTTTTGTAAAATATTACAAAAAGGTTAACAAAAAGAGGATAAACTCACATTGCTATCTTAGACTTCGCGTAAGGGTTTCCTGGGATTTATCTATAATTTATACAAATGTACATAGGTTAGTATAATAACCCATTTTAACATTAGTAATACCCTCACCGAGACGACATTCCAATGACTACGTCGGGCAGAACCACGACAGCCGTTACGGAACCCTAGATCAATCGGGCAGCATATCTAATACGTATCCAGGGGTTATAATACTTACAACGGAGCAGAACTTCGCTATTTAGGGGGTATAATACCTGCTTATAAAGCCTATTATTCAGAATTTGAGATTGAGAAACGTTTGTGAGCGAATTCGAATGAAACTCGATGGCCTTCTTGTATAGTTGCTGAGTCTGGTCCTCTCGCGGCCCGCGTAACACAAGCACAGGGCCTACGCGGCCCGCGTAACCTAACTGGGTAGCTTACGCGGCCCGCCTAAACTTAAAAATCACATAAATCAGGTTTTAACCTTTAAACCGCCCGCGTAAGGGTTGGGGTGGGGTGGGGTCTACGCGGCCCGCCTCAACTTAATAATCAGATTATTAATTATTTTTAATGCTATACTGTATTTCGGGCTCGGTTTTCACATACGGGATGTACTTAAAGACATATTGGGACATTTTAAAATATATTAGTGTGTCGGAAAAATTATGAGGGTGTCGGTTTTATTGAGGATTGTTACACTTAACACCGATAGGTGCGAGACGATATATTCGAAAAGAAGAAGTATGATAAAGAAAAGATGAATTAAACTTAAACGTGACGTGACACGCTCACGATCAAGAAACGTGATATAGAAAATGATCACGTTGTAACGTGGGTGACAGGATAAGGAGTCATAAAGTCGGATGATGAGTTCGAAAGTAAACATGCATGTAGATTAAATAAGGACATGAATAAAAGATGATCTACGAGATCATTATAACCTACGGGATTATAAGAAGTGTTAAGGTCTGCGGGACCAAAAGACCCTTGGGTCACAAATAAAATGAAACAAACCGTTGGGGATCTCACCTTGAAAAAGGTGAAAATTTAAAGAAATAGCCTACGAGGCTAAGTAAAAGAACCTACGAGTCACTTGGGTAAAGCGTGGAAAACTGGTTACAATCCTCCATATAAAATAATAATGGCCGGGTATAAAAGTTAGACGGAAATTCCTTGACATGAGAAAAAGACGTAAGACAGAGAAAACGTAAACTAAAATTTTAGTTTTTAGTCAAAAGCAACGTTTTAACAAACATAAGTAGTATGAGAGGATTTAGAAAATCTTAAACACACATAAGGCCGGAGATGGCAAAATAGTATACCCAGATGACAGGGTATGAAGTGACGGTGACTAATTAGTCTACCCGGTAAAACTATTAAAAGTTAAGAAAATGTTATGACAAATACAAAGCACTTGTTAATATAAGACAAGCGCGGGATAAACATGTTTACAAACTGATGAGACTAAGTGAGCAAGTGACGACTCGGTTAAAAAGGTGCAAAGGATAAGGAATAAGAGTTGAAAGCCTCGGTCAGTGAGGACTTACACATAAAAGACACCGAAGGAATGAATATCATAAAAACGAAACTAAGTTCGTTTAAGCAAAAATTAAAAGAACTACGTAAATAAGGTTTCGGGGACGAAACCTCTTTAAGGGGGGTAGAATTGTAACACCCCAAAAACGGGTTTGGTAACCAAACCACGTTAATATTAATGATGGGTAAAATACTGTTAGTGGTGAAAATTTACCCGGTAAATATTAGGATTTAAATAAACAAATCTAATATTAATTAAAAAGAGGAAAAATACTTTGAGAAAACAAAGTATATAAAAGGCCCAAGTTAACGGGACTTAAAATATAACGAGTTATAACTTCCCGAACCCATTAAGTTAACTAGGAATAATTAACCTAGTTAGTAGTATGTGGTTAAGTGATAAATGGTGAGTTGTAGCTTCAATTTATCAAGATAAAAACATGAGGGACTAATGTTGTCAAGTGGGGAACTTATATTGATTAAAAATAAGTAATAACACACACACTGAGAGTGTGTGTGTGTGTGTGTGCGTGTAATCGTCCAGGAACAAGAGGGAAAGGGGTGTAACCCTAGTTCATCAAAATTCAACAAATTGAAGGGTGAATTAGAGCCAAATCGTATGCATGAACACATAAAAACAATCACCAAGCTTAGGGGATCATAAGGTATGTCAAGTTTTTGATATTTATGAAGTTGAGATTCTTGGTGAACTTATGAAAATCGAAATTTAAGCTTGAATGATTGATGTTTTGGTGAAACTAGGATGAATCCATGTTTAGGAACGAACCCTAGTCAATAAATTTATGAATTGGTGTTCATAATTATGAATTTACTAATCACCCACTTAGGTGTTAAATGGGGTTTGTAGGAAGAGGAAGAACACTAGAGTTTTGATTATGAAATGGGTGTTGTTTGAATTCCATGAAGTGAATTTAGGATTGTTATGTATGCTAGATATAATGAAATTGTGAATGATGTTAAACTTGGTAGGAATAACTAGTTATGAACTAGTTTATAAATATGTAAAAAATTATTATGCCCACTAGGTGTTTGTTAAAATGCCTAAGTGAAATCGCGCGACTACTCGGTTGAAAGTAGAATTTGATTTGATTAGGCATCCGTAGGAATGCCTAATAACATGATAAAAAGGGGTTTCATTTATAGATGAAAACCCGTAAATGTTGTCTAATGAATAATGCGTTTTTGATAATTGAGTAGATTGCTTAAAAGAGTTATTGAACGCAAATTTGCGTTTTGTATGATTGAGGGTAAATGACCTTTATAAGTCAAATTTACCAATAATGAAGTCGAATGGTATTTTCGACATAGAATTCGTAAGATGGAATGGTCATATGTGATAATGACTAATCTAACCGTCTTACGAATTATGATAGTTTGACTCTTGACAAGCTAGATGGAGGCTTGGGAATGAAGCGGGTCAAACGGAGCAAGTACGGAAAGATAAGCATAGTTTGGATGCGAGGTAAGTTAAGCTTACACCCTCTTTTTAAGTACAATACACTTACTTGTGAATATTGATTGTGAATAACGTTAAGTATTTGAAATATGATGTTCCGACATGATACAATGCAAGTCGGAATAAGTAAAAATGGCAAGAAACCATAAATTGTGGTAAAAAGGGGTAAAATGGTAAATTAGCCGTGTGAAGACTAATAAATAACGACTTTTGAACAATATGTTATGGGGTGAATTTTAACGGGTAAAAGTGGTTTAGTAATAATCCGGACACGAGTTGACGGATAGAATAAAAGATGTGAAAAGACATCATTTGGTATAAGTCGTAACGGGTCAAACAATTCAAGAAATGTCTTTTAAGTAGTAAGGACTCATGGTGCTAACCGGAATGGGTTCAAGGGGTGAAATGGTATCAAAATACCATCATATGATGATAAATGATCATTTTGACTAAACAGGTCAAATGGTGTGTTAACACCATTTGACGATAATTACTGACGATCGCTTGTTAACTTTTGTTGATCGTAGGAAAGTAATATAAGGTTCGCGACGCTATTAATTATTAAGTTAATAGTGAAAGGTATTTTAGACAGATCAAAACTTTGACCCGAGCCAGGTATGTGCAAATAAGATAATAGATTTAAGTGCGATTTTGGTCAAACATGTTATTAAAAGTCCTTCGTCGTAAAAGAATGGACTAAAGTCGACCAAAATGTCTTTTGAACGACAAACCGGGCAAATGACCCTTAAGGGTTGTTTAAAGGTAAGTCTTAAGATCGAGTAGGTCTTTTAAAAGTAGGAAAAATTACAAGTTTTGTCCTTTATCTATATACCCATTTTCAGGCGGTGTCCTTTTTAACGAATGTTGACAGGTTTTGCCCTTTATATGGAATTTTGTTGCACGTTTTGTCCTTTGACTCTAACCCTGTTAGTTTTTTTTTGTTGAATCTAATCAAACAGGGGTAGTTTAGTCTTTGTACCCATTTATTTATAAATCTTTTAAATAAATAAAACAAAAGGAAATTTAAATAACTAATAACATTTTTTCTAAATTAAAAATATTTCTCTCTCTATACTCACATACACACACAGAACTCTGTCTCTCTCTCTCAAACTTCATCTACCACCACCATCTCCCACCTCCAAGAACCACCACCCCAACCCTAACTAAACACCCAGCCACACTGTCTAGCCATCGCCGCCCCAACCCAACCCTAACCAAACACCTTGCAACGTCCACAACCAGTTGAGGAAATCTGAACATATAAACATCAGATCTGATGAAAGTCCAACAAATTATCAAAAGTTAAACAATCTGCAACTAGGTCTAATTGGAAACAATCTGCAAATGGGATTTGAACAAACATTTATTAGACACTTTATTTAAACTGGAAATTCCAAGACCCACAGATAAACCCAACTACAATGATGATATTTAAACTAAAAGAAACCCGAACTTACTCTAATTCAAACTCCATTGAAACAATTTTTAAACTCCTATTGAAAACTGAAACAAATAAACCATAACTATAATAAACCAAATTATCTTTATCTCAAAAAGCCCATTTGAATTTCTTGAACAAATTTCAGCCAATTAGGATTAAATCCTTCACGGTATTGAACCGTTATACAGATCTGCATATTCTTGAACCGAGATCTCCATATTCTTGAAACGTTATACGAAAAGATCCAGGATTATGGTCCTGAATGAAGACATGGTAATGTTCACTGATGATGTATATAGATCTTATACAAACCCTACACCTACTAATTGGATGAATTCTACTCGAAATACCCAATTTTTTTTTCAATAAAAGTTGAATCAAATCACTTGAAAACTGAATTGAAGTAAAACATCATGTGGGTTTGTGAGATTTTCACCTGAGAAACAGAAAATCCGGAGGAAGAAAAAGGGAAACCTTCGACATGTGAAGAACAGTAACGAAACAGAGCATCATTGTCGAATTGTTGTGCTGAATTAACTTCACCCACAAGCTAACCTGTACGTTGAGCCTTTTACAGATATTGGTCTGATGAAGACGGTGGTGGTGGTTGGAGAGAGAGGGGGAGGGGGGAGAGATAATCTGGATTCTTTGTTACACAAATATATATATTTTTTTAATATCTTTTAAAAATAAATTACAAGATTTGTCCTTTAAATAAGTAAAAAGAATAAATTACCCATGTGTAATAAGATTTAATAGAAAAAATTAACTGGGTTAGGCTTAAAGGACAAAACGTGCAACAAAATTCCCTATAAAGGGAAAAACCTATCAACATTCGTTAAAAAGGACACCGCCTGAAAAGGGGTATATAGATAAAGGACAAAACTTGTAATTTTTCCTTAAAGGTATAAAAGATTAAGGTACAAGTCTTTTGGTCAAAAGTCTCGAAACAAGTCTTTTGTACAAATTTCTAAACCGAAGATTAGAATACGGAACAAGTAGTTTGTCACATTAAATCCACCACAAATATTGTTGTGGTGGAAAACAAGTAGAAACCATAGTGTGGAAATAAGGTGCAAGCAAAGAATGAGCAAAATTAATTGTAACGCGCATAAATCCCTTAACGGGTCAATTAAGTTGAAAATGTAGATTGCTTAAAGATAAGAATTTGTTATTCGGGATGTCGGATTTTAACTCCAAGTGATGGAGAATCAATTTACAAGCGCATAGGAAAAAGAATCACGTAAATCGGGTTTCTAAATCAAAAGTTATGTATGTTTAAAGTTGATTTTGGTAAAAAAAAAAAAAAAATAGAGCTGGGAAAATGCAGCAGCAATCCAGCAATCCTTCTGTCGAAAATAAGGTGTCGTGTCGCGCGACACCCAACTGGATTGATTGTCGCGTAGTGCGACAGTGGTTGTAACAACCCGTACTTTGGAAGTCAAAGTACAAGTCAAAGTCAAAGGAAGAAAAGATTGCTAATTGCGATCTGCCACTCCTTGCTTAACTATGGAATGGTACTTCTTGACTTGTAACCAAATTCTATTTTAAATCGCCTTAGTTGTATTATGTGGAGTACATGTTAATAAATCGCCATTTAATCGTATGTTAATCGCTAATCGACGTAACGCTAATCGCATCGCTATCACATCGCAACCAGAAGTATAGGTTATGGATATTGTATTACTTGTGTGTGCTATTATGTGTTACTTGTGCATGTTAAGTTTATGTTGAGGTGTTTAATAGTAATCGCAACTCTATCGCAACGCAATCTCATCGCAAACGCTAAACGCAAGCTATTTAGGATGATTGTATGTTAGATATAGTATTTGTGTGGGTGTTATCAATCTATCGCATTGCATAATCGATACCCGCTTAAATGCATCGCAACGCCCAACACGCAAAACGAAACGTCAAAACTTAACTCGCCAAGCCACTTCGATCGAATGACCATTCGATCGAATGGCCATCCGATTGGATGGCCATTCGATCCGTGGCCAGTGCTCCCTTTCCTCTTATGGAAACCCTATAAATACCCCTGTCACATCACAAACAGTGATGTGACAGCTCCACTCGTTCGATCAGACGCTCCAACCCACTTTTCTCTCAATTTCTCGCGATTCTTGTAAGTTTCTAACTCAAATCCTGTACATCTATCATCTACGCACACTTCTACATCATCTTCACCTTTAAATCTTAACTTTTAACCGTGAAATCAACGGATTTGAGGTGTTTTAGAATGATGTCATCATGGAGTTCTTATGAACTTCAAGCTTTGGCATTATTCCACCAAGAACCACTCGGATCTACATGATTTCCACATGATTCAACACTATTTTTGCATAGATTTACACTTCTTCATGGATAAAAGGATTGAAAGAAGGTTTCTCAACTTTCTTTCAACTCTTTTACACTCAATGCACTCAAAACTGATAGAATTGGAGCTAGTCCAGGCCTTCTACTCGTTTCTAGTGAAGTGTCGGTCCAAGATCTGATTCCTATCAACGAGACCACCGATCTCGGTTGAACATGAACATCCGTCACGAATAGTTAACTGACTCGGATTGGGGTGATTCCCGTTCGATCGGCTAACCTGGGTCTTATGGGGTTCCTATTGTTCAAAACGTGGTCATACCGTCTCGATCAAACCACAGAACTTTCAAAACATCCAAGTTCAAAACGATCAGATTGTTGGGATGGATTGCCGTCCGATCGGACTGCCATCCGATCGGATCGCACTGGATTCCACACTTGACATTTTTCATAAATTTTCAAAGATCATTAGTTTCGAACGGATTGCCATCCGGTCGGAAGACCATCCGATCGAATGACAATCCTGCTGTGAACTTGTTCTCTGAGAAAGATTTAACTGACGGATCGCCATCCGATCGAACGACCGTTCGACCGGACGACCTGAAGGGTAGAGATACTTCTCTGTTTTTAAAATACTACAACGAAAACTTTAAAGCCGTCATACCCAAACACATCCATCCCAAACGAGTATCAATCCGACCGAATGGCCATCCGAATTGATGACCATCCAAATGGATTGACATCCTATCGAATGACCATCCGTTCGGATTGCCATCCGATCGGATGACCTTTCGTCACTTGTTTCCCTTTGCATCGTTTTACGTGCCGCCTATCGCTTACGCTATTGTTCTGATCAGGCTAACACTCTAGCGCTCCTTTCAATCCATTACCTACCATCGCTGTGAGTATACTCGATCCCTTTTTTCTTTAAGCACTTTTGGGTGTTACATACGTTACTTATATCAAATCACTACGCTCACACAACGCAAACACTTTTATACGCTAACCTCTATTGCATGATATGTGTTACTCGATGAATGCTTGTATGTTATGTTTACACGGTGATTGTTGCCTGACACCTTAGCAACGATAGTACTACAGTTTGGACTCAACACCTGTCGTGGACGGGGGTTGCTAAGGGTATTTCTTCACGTGTCACAGTGGTGATATGTGTTGCGCACTCTACAACTCGCAGTCACGTCTGTGCATATTTCATTGTCGATAACCTACTTGCTTCGCATTAAACATGTTACATGCTGGTTGTGCGTAAACGTTTTCGCAATCTATTACTACTATTAAACTTGTATGCTCACCTTTACACTATGTGTATTGACCGCTATTTTAACGTATGTGACATGTGTTTAAGACGCTAGGAATGCTGTGCTTTGGTGAATCAAGTTAGGGGTCTAGCTATGTCACGCTAAATCTGAGTTGTCGGAACAGTGTTTGTTTTTGAGACAATTATTTGTAATAACTATTTTATTTAGATATGTTATGGTATGGGACATGACGTTTAAATATCTGGTAATTAATAGTTGTTATGGATATTCATAGACAATCTGTTTCGCTCAGTGCCATGCCCCGATGTTTCCGCCATCGGTTGGGGTGTGATAGTGGTCGCGGCCCGCGACGTAATTTGGACGACTTGGTCGCGCCCCGCGAGTGCCTAAAAAGTTGGCAACTTGTCATTTGTTGTTCGTTTTGATTTACGGACTTGTTTAGATATGTTATAAACATAGTATAACTAAAATCATTTCATAATTTATGAAATGTAGGTATACCCTTGGATGTCGGATGACGATCAAGCTCAACGAAGAACCGAACACGATGCAGTTACAAGCTTCCGCACATAGTTTCGTCATTATTTTTAAACGGCGAATTTTTATAAATCATGATGTAAAGTTTACAATTTAGAAAAGTTTTAAGTAACCTGTATTTTCATTGTATATGTAATTATAATTACATGTCTATTTCCGTAAATTATACGAAAATCTTAAAATAATAGAAAGGGTGTTACAATTTTGTCTGTAGTTTCTTGTACTATCTCAGGTCCAGATAGTTGCTTTTCTCTAATCTCTGCCCAACAGACTGGAGTTCGGCACTTTCGTCCATAAAGTGCTTCGAATGGTGCATCATTGATACTGGTATGATAGCTTTTATTGTAAGAAAATTCTATTAATGGTAGATGATCGTCCAAATTTCCTCTGAAATCAATTACACAAGCTCTAAGCATATCTTCGATTGTCTGAATTATCCTTTCGCTTTGTCCATCCGTTTGAGGATGATAAGCGGTGCTTAGATTTAGCTTGGTTCCCATTGCTTTTTGGAAACTTGTCCAAAAATGAGAAGTAAAACGACTGTCTCTATCAGACACAATATATAAAGGAATTCCATGCAATGAAACTATTTCATAATCATACAGCTTGGCTAACTGTTCCATACTGAAAGTTTCCTTCATCGGCAAGAAATGAGCAGATTTAGTTAACCTATCTACAATTACCCAGATTGTATCATTACCTTTTCGTGTCATGGGTAATTTGGTAACAAAGTCCATTGTTATCAATTCTCATTTCCATACTGGCATTTCCAATTGTTGCAACAAACCTGAGGGTTTCTGGTGTTCAGCTTTGACCTGTGAACAGGTCAGACACTTGGCAACATAAGCTGCTATATCCTTTTTCATTCCTATCCACCAGAAATTCTTTCTTAAGTCTTGATAGATTTTATCACTTCCAGGATGTATCGCATACTTAGACTTATGGGCTTCTTCTAATATTCGGTGTCGTAAGTTTCCTAATTTGGGTATCCATATTCTTTTCTTATGGAATCTCCATATTCTATCGGTTCCTTGTTCTAATTCCTTAATCATTCCTTTTAATTTTTCAGTATCATCCTTGATTACTGATTCTTGAGTTTTTCTAATCTGTTCATTTAAATCTATCTGCAGATTTAGTTTAAGAGAACGTACTCTTTTTGGCTTTTCATGATACTTTCGACTTAAAGCATTGGCTACTACGTTAGCTTTTCCTGCATGGTACTGGATATTACAATCATAATCACTTAGTATTTCCATCCAGCGTCTTTGTCTCATATTCAACTCTTTTTGCCCAAAAACATATCTTAAACTCTTATGATCGGTGAAAATGGTAAATTTACTACCGTAAAGATAATGTCTCCAAATTTTAAGGGCAAAAAATATGGCTCATAATTCTAAATCATGGGTTATATATTTTTCTTCATGATTCTTGAGTTGTCTAGAAGCATAGGCTATAACCTTTTGACGTTGCATCAACACACATCCATACCCTAACTTAGAGGCGTCACAATAGACTACAAGGTCTTTAGTTCCTTCTGGTAACGCTAGTATGGGTGTGTTGGTTAATTTTTGCTTAAGAATTCTAAAGGCTTCTTCCTGTTTTGGTCCCCATTCAAACTTAATAGACTTACAGGTTAACTTGGTTAAGGGAATGGCTATTCTGGAAAAATCTCAGATAAATCGTCTATAATAACTGGCCAGTCCTAGAAAACTTCTAACCTCTGTTGGTGACTCAGGGACTTTCCATTTAGTAATTGCCTCAATCTTTGTGGGATCCACATGAATTCCTTCATGGTTAACTAAATGTTCGAGAAATTGCACTTCTTTTTACCAAAATTCGCATTTTGAAAATTTAGCGTAAAGCTTTTCTTTTCTTAGCAAATTTAGGAGTGCATGCAGATGCGCTGCATGTTCCTCTTTACTTTTAGAGTAAATGAGAATATCATCTATAAAGACAATTATGAATCTATCCAAATATGGCTTACATATTCGGTTCATCATGTCCATAATTGCAGCTGGGGCATTGGTTAAACCAAATGGCATGACAGTAAATTCATAATGGCCATACCTTGTTCTGAAAGCGGTCCTAGGAATGTCCTCTTCCTATACTTTTAATTGATGATATCCTGAGCGTAAATCGATCTTTGAAAAGAATCGAGCTCCTTGCAATTGATCAAACAGATCATCGATTCTTGGTAATGGGTACCGATTTTTAATCGTGACCTTATTCAATTCACGGTAATCAATGCACATACGCATTGTCCCGTCTTTCTATTTGACAAACAAGATCGGTGCTCCCCACGGAGATGAACTTAGCTGTATGAATCATTTCTCCAACAGTTCGTATAACTGTTTCTTTAACTCTTGCATTTCTGCAGGTGCCAAACGGTAAGGTGCCTTGGCAATTGGTGTTGTTCCTAGTAGCAGATGAATTCTGAATTCGACTTCCCTGTCTGGCGGTAGTCCTGGTAATTCTTCTGGGAATATATTTGAAAATTGAGATACTACGGGGATATCTTTTAATTCTTTTCCTTTAGTGTTAATGATTATGGAAATCATATACACTATTGATCCTTTTCTTGCACAACTTGCTGTTTTCATCACAAAGATGAATTTTGTGGGTCTAGTTGGCTTATCTCCTTTAATTGTGATATTTTCACCTTTTGGTGAATTTACTTGGATTGACTTTTGATCGCATAGAATACTGGCTTTATTGGCTACCAACCAATCCATTCCTAATACAATATCAAATCCAGCCAGATTCATTGGGTAAAGATTAGCAATAAAACTTTTGTTTAAAATTTCTATTCTTGCTCCCTGCAAGATTTTGGTAATCTTAATGGATTCTCCATTTGTTGTTTCTACTAGACATTCTTGTTGGAGTTTAGTTAATGGTTGATTGAGAAATTAACAAAATGAAGAATAAAACTTTGGTTCACACCAGAGTCAAATAATACTTTAGCAGAAACATCATTAACTAAAAACGTACCGGCAATCACATCCGGAATCATTTTGGCTTCTTCTGTCATCAGAACGAATGCTCTAGCATTTTTAGTAGTCTTGTTGTTCATAGCTGGAGCTAGTTTCGGACAATTCGGTTTAATATGACCTTGTTCTCCACAATTGTAGCATATCTTATTGTTGGGTTTCTTCCTGCAGTCTTCTTCCTTATGTCCATATATTTTGCAGAAATTGCAGTATATGGAGCATCTCCCAGAATGCTTTCTTTTGCAGTACTTGCAGTAAGGAGTAGAAGTAGAACCTATATTTTTCCCACGGTTGGAATTTCCATAGCGAAATTCCTGAGTAAGCTTTTGAGTTAGGTTCTTTCTTTGGTTTTATTCTTGGGTACGTACTAATTCATCAGTCAAGGTATTTGCTAGTTCTACATCTTCTTTTATGGTTTGTGGTCTAGCTCCCTTGACTACATGTCTAATCTCACTGATTAATCCCCAAATGTATCAGAAGATTAATACTGGTTCTGGTGATGCTAGGGTTAGCACTATTCTAGCATATTCAAAGAATGTAGTAGTGTAACCTTTGCTGTCTACCCCAGTCATTCTAAGGTTTAAGAATTAATTGGCTATCTGTTCCTTTTCATTGGGAGGACAGAATTTCCTTTCAACCATATTCTTAAACTCAGTCCATTCCATATTATATGTTCTGTCACTTCCCCTAGTCTGGAGGATAGTGTTCCACCATTCTAGAGCTGCATTCTTAAATAGATTGGAAGCGAACATTATCTTATCCTCTTCTACACACTTGCTTATTTTTAAGACTGCCTCAGTCTTTTCTATCCAGCGTAGAGCTGTAATGGCTCCTACATTGCCCGAGAATTCTATTGGTTTACAAGACCAAAATTCTTTATAAGAAAAACCATAAGACATGGTTCATCTTCTTTTTGGAATGGGCACTTGAAGTATTGGTCCATTGTTCACTTTGTGACTAGGTTCAGTATGTGTTCGCTTACTTCCACTATTACTGTTATTAATATCCGCTTCTCTAACATGTTGGATAATAGATGGCATAGCGTCTCTAATTCCTTGGTTTACAATGTGTCGAATTTCACTGTTATTTATTTGATTATCATTATTCTAGTTTTCTTGGTTTGCTGCATTGGCCATCTGGATTATAAACATTTACCAAGTATTAATATCGCAAAATAATATTAAAATGCAAACAATCTCACAACACAAACAGGTTGATCAAAATCGTCGTACATTGCAACTTTTACTCTATTTTATTATGTGTCTATTACAAACCATAACTGGAAATTAAAATACAATACTAGTATGCATCACTAGTTAATATATTTATATATATATATATATATATATATATTCAAATCACACACACACACACACACATATATATATATATATATATATTACTATTATTATTATTACTATTACTACTGATATGGGTTCATCCAATATTGCATATTACGCTCGTCATATTTCCAGACGAGTCTCTCTCCTATCTGTCTCATTCTCTTACTTCCTTCTAATATCTCCTCACCAAAGGTGCGGAGTTCCTGTATGTTATCAGTACTCATGGGTGGGGCTGGTGCTGGTATTGGGTCAGGAAACTGTGGCATCGGTTCCTCCTGAGGGTAGGGGTTCTCTAGAATTTCTCTGATATATTGGTTATTATCAAAATATGGGTCTACAGGATCTAGGTTTGGATAGGGTGCTATTGGGTCTGGCATGGGCTCCTCTAGTGGGTAGCGTTGTTGGTAATCCCTATGGTCGTCAAACCATGGGTCATAGTCTGGAGGATGGGGTGCTGGGACTCTAGGGATTTCAGCTGGGTCTAAGTCAGGTAGTGGGATCTGGTCAGCTGGGTCAATTTCTACTTCCATAGATTGTGTTGGGAACAACGACAGTGGCTGTGGTGCTATGAGTTGTTCTAGGTTTGGGTCTGCAGCTGTAGTAACTAATATGTGAAAATTGGCTAATCTCCTATTGAGTATATCCTGGGTTTGAATATTCATTTCTCTATTGGCCGCTGCTAAGGCCTGCTGCTGTTGCAACTTTCTCATTCTTTTTCTACATTCATGAACTCCTCTGCTGAACCATCCTCTCTTATTGGGAGGGAATGGCTCCTCAGATTGTGCTTTGAATACGAAAATCCCTTCTTCAGTGTCAGCCGAATACCCCGAGGGGGTAGGCTGAGAAAAGGTTCCTTCGTCCCTAGGAGAGTTGAACAACTGACGGTAAGCGTCCGAAGGTCCTTGATCACTCATACTGTAAACTAACAAATTGTCAAATAACACAAAATAATAATCTACACGTATGCTCATAATCTTATTAGTTATTTCCTAACAAAATTGACAATTTTAATGTTAGCATAACACTTCTTTGGCTGAAATTAGTGGTTGTAGCTCTGATACCACTCTCTGCCGCAACCCCCGGATCGGGCGGATGCGAGCTCAGATTAAGTGGTATCATTGTTTATCAGTTTGGCAGCGGAATTTACATCAGGATCATAGTTAGGAAATATTTTATCAGAGTAAAATACCACATTCTTATATTAATAACACATGGGAAATTCCCAAGTTTTTATTACAAATCTGTTTATAGGGATAAACCCTAATTTATTGAATTTAAAACATCGTCTTAATATAGGTAACTTTTATAGCCACATTTTTCCAAGCCTTCAGTGCTCTCCAACTGGCTTCTATTTGGCTTTCACATTTTGTTACCTGAAACGCGTTTTAAAAACATTTGTTAGTGGGAAATACCGGTGAGTGAATCCCAATTTAATCAATTTTTTTATCATTTCACAGTATTGAGAGCGATTACAATGTTTATATCTACACAATTACTCATTCAGTACTGTCAATCTTGACTTGTGGGTCATATTACTCATTGGCTATCTTATTGTCCAATGGTAATGTGTTCCACATTTTGTATACAAAACCCCAACATACCGACAGTAATTGAAGAATTACAAGACTCAATCACTGCTAATTATATATAAAATGATTTAAGGTTTTGTAAAAATAGTTTGTAAAAAAGGTTCACAAAAAGGAGATTACTCACATTGCTATTTTAGACTTTTCCTGTGGTTTCCTGGTTATAATCTAATAAATTAAACAATGCACACGTGTTAGTATAATAACCCAATATTTACATTAGTTATACCCTCCCCGAGACAGAACTCCAACGACTACGTCGGGCAGAACCTCGACAGCCGTTAAGGAGCGCTAGATCAATCGGGCAGCGTATCTAATACGTAACCGGGGTTATGATACTTACAACGAGGCAGAACTTCGTTAATTTAGTGGGTATAATGCCCGGGTATTACTTCTACACTTTAGAAATTGAGAGAGAATCAAAAGAAATGAACGGCGAAAACTGAAATCTGATGGCCTCTATTTATAGGTCTGATCGACCGGTTTCTCGCGCCCCGCGAAGGAGTCCACTAAGGGCTTCGCGGCCCGCGACATAGGGTATGTAGGCCCTAGCTATGCTGATTTGGACAACTAGCCTTGACACGCATTGCGCCACGTGGCGTCACCCGGTGAGCTCTGGTGGCTAGCTGTCGCGGCCCGCGTAAG
The DNA here is from genome assembly GCA_030545235.1 of Helianthus tuberosus. Taxonomy (NCBI): domain Eukaryota; kingdom Viridiplantae; phylum Streptophyta; class Magnoliopsida; order Asterales; family Asteraceae; genus Helianthus; species Helianthus tuberosus. The sequence continues at coordinate 38,855 of JARYGA010031154.1, forward strand.
ACGAAGACAGTGTCTTCGCGGCCCGCCAGAGACTACTGGATTTTGTTTGTATTTTAATTTTATCAAATTAAAGGTATTTAGGGTCATTTTACATATACGGGGTGTATTTTAGGACGTATAGGAACGTTCTAAATATTTTAGGAGTGTCGGAATTAATTTAGGAGGGTTGTTATATCCTCCCCACCTTGTTTTAGAACTCGTCCTCGAGGTCTACTGGAACAGGTGTGGATATTTCCTTTGCATCTCTGATTCAAGCTCCCACGTGTATTCTGGTCTTCTCTTGGAATCCCATTTTACTTTGACTAATACCAATCTCTTGTGTTTGAGATTCTTGACTTTCCTGTCTTCAATCTGTAGAGGCTTTTCTACAAACTTAAGCTTTTCATTTACCTCTATATCCTTAAGAGGTACTACTAATGATTCATCGGCTAAACACTTTTTGAGATTACATACATGAAATACATCATGTATTCCTGCCATTTCTTCTGGCAGTTGTAGCTGATAAGCTACTGGTCCTATTCTTCTAATAATCTCAAAGGGTCCAATATACCTAGGGCTTAGCTTTCCTCTTTTGATGAATCTTACCACCCCTTTCCAAGGAGAAACTTTGTACACTTTTTATTTTTAGGAGCCTTTGTATTTGATCCTAAACCCTATAATATGTTCGTTTTTTCTACAACTCTAAGATAAAGGTAGTTTGTTGTAAAGTTTGAAATTTCAAACTGAAGTGAAACATGAACGAACATCTCTTAGCACCTCTGTAGTGATAGGTGATGTCGCGCCACATGCCCACTGGCCACATAGCGCCCCATGGCGCCGTGTAACACCATTACGGGTGGCACTCTGGGGTTGAAATTTTGAAATCTTGCAAAAAAATATCACGCCTCAATTTTCCTTATTTCAAAACATTGTGACCGTTGAAGGGTCATTTTATTCAAAAAAAATAATTCCTAAAATTTCTTGATAAATACAACCTTTTCAACTCATTTTTTAAAAACCTATACTCTCTACTACCATCCACACTCTCTTTATCTTATAAAAAAATATAGTTTTTTTATACCATGTATCCCTACAACCGATGTTTTGTTCCTCCGCGTTCTAGTGCAGACACAAACCAAACGACAAATTCCCGCCAACCCGTTTCTCCGTAATAGCTCCAAATGGGCCAACGTCCCTACCACGGTAGGAACTTCTTCGGGCCGGTTGGTAAATATAAGGCCGTCAAAGAGATCGAAAACCACCGAGTCAGTTGAACCCGAAACGCCAATGTCCGTCGCTCGAAACACCGACTTAAATGATGTTAATTTGTTATTCACCGGGAAGGAAGGGGCAGAGGAGCTACCACGACCATCCGGTAGAGGAAGCGGTGCAAGATCGAGGAGGCCCAAGTCATCGTTGGTGGGATCCGACTTGACTAATGCGTTTTCGGA
>JARYGA010031155.1:0-27662 GCA_030545235.1 Helianthus tuberosus
ACTGTTCCTTCTTTAGCAGCTCTAGAATGGCTCTAAGATGCTGCTCGTGTTCAGCCTTCGTCTTTGAATAAATTAAAATGTCATCGATGAATACAATCATGAACTTGTCCAAGTACGACTTGCAAACTCTATTCATTAAATCCATAAAGACTGCAGGTGCGTTTGTCAAACCAAACGGCATAACAAGGAACTCGTAGTGTCCATAACGAGTTCGGAAGGCTGTCTTTGTGATACTCTCCTCTTGTATCCTTAACTGATGGTATCCAGATTGAAGATCGACCTTTGAATAAAAGCTTGAGCCATGCAGTTGATCAAACAGATCATCGATTCTTGGCAGAGGATACCTATTCTTGATCGTCAGCTTGTTCAGCTCCCGGTAGTCGATGCACATACGAAAACTACCGTCCTTCTTCTTGACAAACAGGACCGGAGCTCCCCAAGGCGAGAAGCTTGGTCGGATAAAACCCTTGTCTAACAACTCTTGAAGTTGTGTCGACAGTTCCTGCATCTCAGACGGAGCAAGTCTATACGGTGCCTTAGCCACAGGCGCGGCGCCTGGAACTAAATCGATGTGAAACTCTACTTGCCTCTGAGGTGGCAGTCCAGGCAAGTCTTCTGGGAAGACTTCTGGATATTCCCTCACAACAGGGATGTCTTCGATCTTTGGCTCAGCAGCCTTTTTATCCACAATGTATGCCAGAAAAGCAACACATCCTTTCTGCAAACACCTCCTTGCTTTCAGGCAGCTGATAATCCTTAACGGCGTATCACGCTTCTCTCCGTGAACCACAATTGTCTCGCCATCTTCGGTTGGGATACGAACGGTCTTCTCATGACAAACTATCTCTGCCTTGTTGCCTGATAACCAATCCATTCCTACCACCACGTCGAAGCTTCCCAACTGGACTGGTAGTAGATCTAAAGCAAACTCACGCTCTCCTAATTCGATCACACAACCTCTGATAACTTCATTGGCTTCTACTAACTTTCCATTGGCCAATTCGATTGAGTACGGAATATCTAACTTATTAGCGGCTAAACCAAGCATATTCTTAAATTCTAACGGCACGAAGCTATAATCGGCACCAGTATCAAATAAAACGGATGCATAGCGCTGATTTACGGGGAACGTACCAGTAACAACATTGGGGTCCTGGCGCGCTTCCCTTGCTTCGAGTTGGAACACTCTTCTGCGGGCTTGGTTTAACTCTGGGCAGTTCTTCTTAAAATGCCCGATATCACCGCAGTTGTAACATCCAAGTCTTTGCCCGTTTCCACCTCCATTTCTAGCTTGGTTGTTGTTCTGGTTTGCATTGCCAGCCTGATTCGCAAGGTTGCCTCGATTCCCGTTTCCTCCATAGTTTCCTTGCGAGCGATTACCACCACGATTGTTATTCCTGTTCCCAAATCCTCCCTGGCCTCCCCGGCCAGCACTAGCCCAACAAGAATCTTTCGAGTGGCCCGGCTTTCCACATGCTTCACATACTTTCACACTACAATGGCCAGTATGATGGCGTTGACAGACATTGCACTTGGGCTCGGTGCCCTGATATCCTTTTCCTTTCTTTCCACTACCAGCTGATCCTCCTTTCTTAACCGCCACACTGGCGCCCTGCTTGAAGTTTGAGAACTTCCGTTTGCTACCTCCTGACGACTCGACGTGAGTCTCTTTCTTCTTTGGTTCTGCTTCATCAAACTTGTTCAAACGAATAGCCTCCTCAGTGAGAGCTACGCTCAAATCGATCGCCTCAGTAATGGTCGCAGGCTTGGATGAGGTTACCATGCTTATGATTTGAGGAGCTAGTCCCCAAATGAAGCGTTCAATTCTCTTGAACTCAGGAGTGACCATGTAAGGTACCACATGCGATAAGTCATGGAACCTTTGAACGTATTCCGCGATCTTTGGACCGTCCATTTTCAAGTGCCAGAACTCGGTCTCCAATCGCTGGATTTCTGCGCGGGAACAGTACTTTTTGCGCATAAGTTCCTTCAGTTCGGTCCAGGTCAGCGCGTAGGCAGCAGCTTCGCCTAGTGTCTGTACTTGTAGATTCCACCAGGATAGGGCTCCATCTAGAAACAACCCTGAGATATAGGTGACTTGCTGATCCAGCGCGCACTTGCTCATGCGTAGAACAGAATCGGTTTTCTCAGCCCAACGAACAAAGGCGACAGCACCTCCTGTGCCATCAAAGTTTACGGGCTTGCAGTCTAAGAACTGCTTGTAGGTGCATCCTGCACATACGTTATAACATATGAACGGCATTAGCATCATTGCTAAAGATATCCAATTAGGTCACGGTATGTCTTAATGACTTAGTATTACCGTGAGGTGGATTGTTATTGCCTTGGTTAATACTTCCGCTCGTTCCTGGCTGGGATGCTGCATACTGTGCTATGGCAGCAGCAATAATCTGCTGGAGTTCTGCCTCATTGGTTGGCATGCGTGTCTCACGTCTCGGCGGCATCTTCTAAAAGATGGTTTACGTTGGTCAGGCCATAGTAAAACGTACGTATATAGTAATAGTAATAGCACATAACATCTCATGTTATCAACTCATCACAAACACCAATCACACAACATCCCAAGTCATAAAAATATAAATAAGCAATCAAGCGAATCAAATATGGTGAGAATACTGCGATTGCCATATATCGAGACTACATAGTAAGTGTATCAATACATCCCTGTGTCATACAATCATCAATCAACTAGGGGCTACATCACCCCTGTCCAAAAACTATATCATGTCAGTGTCAAATACAACATCAAATACATGTCAACAAAAGTCAGGATCATAAAGTAGTCTCCAAAAATGTTGTGCAGTCCAACAATCGTCGTCTTCTCACCCTCGTCTACCCAAACAGCACTGATGAGCTCTATACAGATGGTGGTGGAGGAGGGGGAAAGTGGGTGTAAAACAAACGACGTAACTGGAGCCTGTCCTCCTCCATGGCTCGCTGGGTACGAATGATAGAAGCAACCTGCTGCTCTAGTGTAAAGAGACGGGCAGCATAATCTGGAGGTAAGGGTCGAAATGTCTGCAGAGGAGAGTGTGTCTGACCATGGCACTGGCATGGTGGCAGCTGAGCTCTCTCAAGCTCCTAGATGCGCTGCGTGTGCGACTCGTGCTGGGCGACAAAAGACATCAAAACGTCCTCGATAGTATACCCCATATGGAAAGAATGGTAGGGGTCAGTAGGTGGCATAGCAGAGTGTGGTGCCCAAAGGAACGGCTCACTGGTGGGATCAAAAGGTGCCACATGAAATGGAGCAACAGAGGGTGGAACAGATGACATCTGGGGCATGAAAGGGATAGACAACGGTACATGCCCAAAAGGATGTGCTGAAGAACCCTCTCCAGCCCTCGCTGGAGGTACAAACTGAGGAACCTGAAAAGAAAAATCAACATGTCGTGTATCAGGGATCTGAGGGGGAAAAGGTGGAACATCCTCATCAGCAGGTATCCAACCGTGCTGTGCATGCTCATCTGGTGGATCCATGTGTGCCGCGAACAATGCATGCTCGGGCTCTAGTGGGATGGGATCAGGTGGGGGAGCAACAAAAGGGTGAATAGGTGCAATGTGCTTAACAGGATGGTCAACAGGTATATCAACAACAGGTAGGGGAACAACAAAATCAACAACAACATGATCGCCCTCTATCAAAGGAACATCCACGGGGAGATCATCAACAGGTGGGTCTGCTATAACGGGCTCAATAGGGATGTCAGCATGTACGGGATCATGCTCAAGTATGGGGTCTAGAGCGACTGCCTGCTCAGGAGCGACGACAGGCTCGGGATCATCAAAAGCCATCTCGAAGTCAAACTCGGGGTCGATAGGATCTACTGGGTCAGCTGGATCCTCCATGGGCTGATCCATAGGTATAAACTCGATGTCACGATCCGGGTCGTATCCCGGGGGAAAGATGGGATCAGAATCCTCCATGTCATCATGGTCAAACGCAAAACTGGGAATAGGTGCAACAGAGGATGCCTGGTCAGGATCAGAATCATGCGCAAAGTGCTGTGCGCTCAATGTGTGAGAAGGTGCGGATGCCACAGACTCGAAGGAGTCTGGGACAGGAGAATGTGCAGGCGAATCATCAGCGGGAACGTTAGCGATCATCAGAAGATCGTCTGCAGGAAGAAGGGCCTCGCCCTGGATCTCATCCTCAAAAGGCTCCTCCTCAAACAGGTCAATATCGCCATCAGCCTCGGCGTCAAGAAGAATATCATATGCTGGATAAACGGCTAAGGGTATAGGGGCCGGAATCTCTACTAGAGGTAGGTACTCAGCGGGAGGGTCATCTGCAGGCTCATCAGCACCATCGGGTAGTGCGAAAGGCTGGAAATCATCCTCATCAGTACTGGTATAGTCAGATGTGTACACCTCATGCTCGGAAGATGTGAGGTCATCAGATACGATAGGTATGGGTCCAGTGGTGTCCGAATCGCCAGTACCGGCTGAATCCATGAGTCTGTAACATAAACACAAATATGCTCAAATAATCAGTCACACAATCAGATAATCACATAAGTCACCAAGTAAGGTATCACATAATTCTCCTAGTTTCACTAGCCAATTTCTCCCAGTCTTTAAGACTGCTCTATCCTCCACCTCGACCTCTTAGATCGAGCCTCGGTCCCTTTGACCGAGCCTCAGCCTTCATGACTGAGCCTACTCTTCCTAGCCTTACTAGCCAACCACCTCGGTCACCTAGACCGAGCCTCGATCCTCCAGACCAAGCCTCAGCCCTCCAGGCTGAGCCTATAATAAATCAACGTGCTCAACTTCCTCGGTCACCTAGACCGAGCCTCGATCCTCCAGACCGAGCCTCAGCCCTCCAGGCTGAGCCTATAAATAATAAAATGTGCTCAACATTTGTTTGTAAAAAGTTTTGGATCTGGACTTAAGTGGTATGCAGTAAAATGTTTTCGTGAGAGCCCTAGTGATCATAGTCTAGACTCGAGAATGAATCCTAGTTCGCTATGATCAGAGCTCTGATACCAAGCTGTCACACCCTGGCTTTGCGGAAGCGTGGTTAATTTGGTGTGACTTCTTAATACCATAGCTTAATCATAACCAAGCTATATGAATTAAAAACATGCAAGATCATCCCTTAAGTTTTGAAAACCAAGTACAGTACCATTGTTTTAACGGGAACATACCCTAACAACCATAACCTTGTTCAACAGACATTACAAACTTAAAACATAACATAAACATGGTTTAAGGATTGTGTCTTGTCCAGGAAAGAGACACATCCCTTAAACCCCGGATGACCTCGGAAACTAGTGCAGCGGAAAACATGCCATACCGTGCCAGATCTCGTTAATTTCCTGAAATACATGTAAGTTGAAAAATCAACAATAATGTTGAGCGAGTTCATGTGTAAGTGAGTATGTAAAACACTTGTGAGTATAAAAATAGTCGTGGTATGTAGCAAATAAGGGGACTTGTGATCACCAATGGTTTGCAAGGCCACTGATATATGTGAAGTGCAAATAGGGAGACTCAAACCTAGCAGATTTCGCCACGGCATTAGTATGTGGACAAAGTCACCCCAAGGTCCGTTTCTAGTTTGGCCTGGGGCTGGGCTCGCTACACCCAGATAGATCTACCGCTCCTGTCCCTCGGTCCCGACATGAGGACTAATGGCCTCATATTGCTCCTACCCACTCACATGATCTGAGTAATAAACCTCCTTACGCTAACCATACCGTGTATAAAGTACTTGTAATCATAGTAACATGTATTTCACCCCCGCAGTTAAGAAAACTGAAAACAGTTAGAGAAAAGGGGGACATGAACTCACAGTGAAGCGTCTCTACCAAGTATCTCCTGCTCACGCAGCTGTGCGACGACCTACAGGTGCTAATTTCTATTAGACGGATGGCCGTGCCTTAGCTTTATAGTTTAAGTCTTTGAGAAATAGTTAGACAACTATTTCGTGTTTACATTCTGTATTTACTTGGTAGTTAATCTCCTTCCCAAGGATGGGGGGATTCGATACATGTGCGTTCATAAATATTTCCGTAAGTGCGTAAGTTACGTTTAACAATCGAGTGGTAATATAATTACCGGTGTAACTTATATATTTATGGTGAAAGCGTTCGTATTATTTTTGGATTCGTTAACGTTCGTAAATATTATTTTTACTCTAGAAATAATATTTATGTATTTTCACAAAATAATCATAATCAGTGTGTGAAAAATATATTTATCACGTTAAATTCTGCGAAAATCCCACCTCCGAATATTTAGTAAATAAAGTCATGGCGAAATTTATATTTCGAAAACATGTCAAAAAAACAATTCTAACACTTGTAGTGTAAACAGTTTCTAAGTGTTAGGTTTTTAGAAAAATTTCGCCAGAGTTTCCTCTGTAACTGGAGGTGGCCACGCTTTTAAGCGTATCATTTTCTTTTGTAAATTCAATCAACAATTTTCTAAACAATGTTACACTAGTCAAGTGTAAAAACAATGCATTTTTCATGACAACATAAACTTGGCGTTTCGTGAAAACGCGTAGTAATTTAGTGGTGCTTTTAGTGGGTTTAGTTACCCTCCAAAAATTATGACTTTTCAAAAAGACCCGTCTTTTAACTTGGTGTGTCTTAGAAAAATCATTTGTAGATGTCGGGTCCATAAGACCATCCACTTACTTAGTTTATTTATTTTTCAAGAACTCATTTTTGTTACCAAGTTTATGTGAAACATGGAGGTGATTCTTTTATGTAACATTAGTCACCTCCTAACTTGTTAACATAAGTTTTTAATCTTATTTTAACAAGTTAAATTTTGATGTCCAACATCATCTTACTAGTAAGCATCAAAATAAATAATAACCACATCAAAACAATTTTATTTTAACAAGATTTCTTCTTATTTCATCTTCATACTAACTTTATGTTCAAGTTTGCATTTATGATCTTCTAAAGTTCTTTTATTTACATCATAACTATAAACCACTAAAAATATAAAATAAAAGGTGATCCAAGAGGCTTACTACTAGCTCGAGGCTAGGGAAGAAACACGAGAGAAAAATGAGTGGTTAAAGACAAACTAGAGAGGTCCTTGGCAAACCGCGAGCTCCACACTCCGTGATTCGCCTTGTTACACCTTGTAGTGGGTCTTTGGAATACTTGAACAAAATAAAAAAATTTGATGGTGGTGGCTATGAGTTTCGGCAGTAGCTTTGTTTAGAAAGGGAGAAAGAATTTTCTTTGTGGTGATTTGATTAAGTGTAGAAGATAGGTTATTTTATAAACTCAATTTCTATTAACCATTGGTCTATATGTCCTACCAAGTACACAACACAATCACTTCTAAATATCTAAAGGATTACATGGGAAAATGGAGGATTTAATTCAGATTTGTGGGTGGTCTTTGGGAGCCGAAAGTCAGCCAAGAAAGAGGGGCCTTAGTGTAAATTATATGGTAAGTGATGAGTATTTAGGGGGGTGCTAGATGTAATAGTAGTACACTCAATATCTTCTCACAATCCAATGTTAGTTGCATGGGGATTTGGTGGAAAATTGTTGGTGGCACATGGGAAAATCGAAGATAAAGAGAAGAGGGGGCCATGATGCCGTCAATTTCATATGGGGGAAATTGTTTAGTTGGATTTCAACTAATTGTTAAGTGAGTAGTTAGTTAATTAGGGACATTAAATAAAGTATTAGTGTGTAGTAAATTGTAACGGGTGTTACAGTATTCGGGGACCCTAACTGGCTCAGAAAAAGAAAAACAATGTCAATGGCAATATTTTTGTGTCCCGGGTTAAGTCCGGTTGTTTGGTTGGATACCGATCCGTTAAAGCGCTAAATAAGAATATAAAGTGTCTCTCTTATTTCTTTTAGTGACACAATTTATTTCTGACACTTTGGAAAGTGTCTAGTAATATTTTACCCATGTTTTGGCACTTTATTAGTTAACCAAATGCTGAATTTTTAGTTAAAGTGCTGAATTTTGTACTTAAAGTACGTTCTTGGCACATCCAGTCATTGTAACTTATTCCTAGAGACGCAGTTCTACAACCCTTGTATCCCTACACTCACCACTAGTGTAGTAAAATATTTCTCGCTCATACAGGCCTTCAGAGGCAGTGTCTGCCTGATGCTGGCTCTATCAGCATGTTCAATAGGTTATCCGTTTATAGTGCTACTGTGCTTTTTGTGCATCATGTTTGTCACTAAGGTTCAGCATGTAAATAATGTAGTGACAGTAAGTAAAGTATGATGCAGGTATATGCATGTATCAGAAATCAAGTAGCAGTTCATTCACAAGTCCAAGCAAGCACAGTAATTAAGCAGTAATTAATTATTAATTAAGTCGTACGGATACCTGGTTTAGTGAGGGTTGTCACAAGAGGATCAAATCAGTTTATTGAGACAAATCAGCTGCACCGTTGATCTAAACATTACCACTTTAAACAATTCACCCTAGATCATCGATATTGTGATCCACTTAAACTCCTCTAAGATGTTCGTAATGCTTACTGATACGATTAGGGTATATTTAGATAGCACTAAAATCTTATGCGCCCCACGATCTTAGCATATCCCCTCATCATGAAATACACTAACTCAAGTAATGCCTTTAAACTTTTATCAACTGTGATTTGTGTAAAAATAAAGCAGAATGTTTAAACATTAACAATCAGGTCGATACTTTCGTATACGCAGAGAAAGTCCAATGTTTAAACAAAATAAGAAATAAAAAACAAGTTGAAGTTGTTTAGGCTTTAACCACCAGGTCGATACTCCCGTATACGCAGAGGTGATCCAAAGCTTAAACGAAACACCAAAGAAAATAAAGCAGAACGTTTAGGCAATAACATCCAGGTCGATACTCACGTATACGCAGAGGATGTCCAATGCTTAAACAAAATAAAGAAATAAAACAAGTTTAAATCTTTCAAAATGAAAACACAAAATCACAGTGACTTTTCAGTAAAGTTGTGAAAACTCACAAACTTAACCGGTTTTATATCTTTCGACAATCAGCAATTACCGAGCAGGCACACAGTCAAGAAGGACAAAACTAAGTACTATGCGTTCGACCGTGTTTCCCACCAGACTTAGGCTTTTTGCTTTATGTTTGTATCATTTTCGCAAAACTACTAGTCTTAGCTGAGCCTATCGACACATCTCTAGTGAGACTGTTTAAAACTTTATAAAACTTTACATTTCTCTAGCGTGCACTGATAGTCCACTGATGTACTATCATTTCCTCTTTTTACACAAAACTCATTTTTGAATTTTTCAATGGTTTTGACATTTTCATATTTTCTAATTTTTTTTTTTAATTTTCTCCCCCTAAAATCACAATATGTTTCAATTTTGATTTTCTGGGAAAATTTGAAAACAATAAGCAGTACAAATAAAATGACAAACTGATGAGAATCACTTCAATTCTCCATCCACTTGGCATAAACAATCAGAACTCCCCCTGACAACAAACTATTTTCTCATTGTGATTTCAAAACACTTAAGTTTGTTTTAATCAAAATGGTTTTTCCGAAAAATTAGTTTTGTGTGTCGTTTCACAAACATGGGGTTTAATTCATCACATTGTTTTCAACCACTTGTAGGTTTATCACAAAAACAATTTCCAATAATCATACCACTTGTAAGATAGTTAAATCAAGTACAACTTAATGTCCTTGATTAACCACTTGTAAGTCGAAATATCACATAACAACCACCCTTCACATCTGTAATATCTTTCAAGAAAGATGCCGATTCCTACTCCCCAATTACCAACCTGGGAGTTCCGGCAAGTCAGGATTTTAAGCAACGAATGCAGGCACCCAAGCCTGACCAGCCTTGGGTGTATCCGAGTTATTTTCACTCGGGGTTTGAACATATCTTTTTTATTCATAAAATTCTTTAACCCCTTTTACCTTACCCTTGACCATTTTTCCAAAAATATTTAGAACATTGGGGTTAAAAGCTTTTTCAACATCAAAATCTTTCTTTTCAGAAAAAGATTGATTTGAAATCTCAACTTTTTGTTTAAAATTTTCAGCTCGCAATGGTGGAAAGTTTACGTCATCCATTGGCAGTACTGAATTTTCATTTTTGAGCTCAACTTGTGGCTCCTCTGATTTTGACGAATCAGAATCATCGCCAACACGTGGCTCCTTTGCTTCTGAAGAAACAAATTCATCGCCATCCATAACTTGAACTGTTTGATTATCCAATTTTTCCTTTACTTTCCCTTTTGTCCTCAGATTTGTATCTGATGAGTTCGTTTTACTTGATTTTGCAGTCGAGTGAAGCGATTCATCAGAACTTTTATTTGAATCGACCATTGTACCCGAGGACAAAATCTTTTCAAGGTACTCTCTTGCTTTCTTTCTTTTCTTTCTCAGTCTGTCTTTCTGCCCTTGTGAAAGCTTCACTTTCTGTTCCTTAGGCTTTTCTTCGACTTTGACTGATTTTTTCACCTTTTTCTAAGATTCATCCCTCGATCTTCCCATTGATCTCATTGGGCAATCTCTGGCAATATGACCTTTGATGTGGCATTCAAAGCATCTTCTCGTCTCAAAACTTTGACTATGGCAGTTAACAGCAATGTGTCCTTGAAAACCACATTTGTAACACATCCTGTTATCGTACCATTTTCCACTATCAAACCACACACTCAAATCATAACACTGATTTGATTTGTAGTACTCAACATTTTTCTGTTTTCTATCATTGTAATGTTTTGACTTTGAAGAATCTTCATCCCATCTTCTCCTTTAAGCTTAATTTGACTTTTGACGACTATGGTCAAACCTGCACCACTTATTACCAACTTTCTGTGAGTTATGATTTTCAACTTTTTGTGGTTTTTTATAATGATTGGATGATTGAACTAATGAGATTTTATTGTAATTTTGAAAATTTTTCGGTTTTTTAACATTTTGTTTTTGTTCCACATTCTTCTTTACAGGTTTTTGCGTTGAGCATTCACCTTTTTCAGTAGAATGTAAAACAGTTTCTTGAAATTTTTCTTTTAATTTCAAAAATATTTTCTGTTTTTCATTTTCATCATCAGTCTTTTCATCACAATCCCCAATTCCCCAATTATGACATCGTCATAATTTCTGATATTGTCACTTATTGGAATTTCATTGATCGGTTTTGGACATATATGGTCTAGCAATGCAGACGAGGTCACAAAACCTTTCAATGTCTTTTCTAACTCAGCAATTTTATTTCTATCACTCTCAACTTCTTTTTCAAGTTGAGAGATTTTTTCAAGATGAGAATTTATTGCTTTTTCATTTTAAATTTTATTCTTTTCAAGAACAGATTTTTCATTTTCTAAAACTTTTATTTGACTTTGAAATTATGTTTCTTTTTCTTTTAAATTTTTGTTTTCTAATTTTATCCAAAAATCTTCATTTTCTGAAGATTTTATTTTATTTTCAAAATCTTTTTCAATTTTTAACTTTTCATTTTCCAAAAATGTTATTTTATCTTGAAAATATTTTTCTTTTTCTTTCAAATTTTTGTTTTCCAATGTCAAACTCTCCACATTTTTTAAGAGTTTGACATTGTCTGCTTCAGATTTATCACAGTTTAAGCACTTCTCGGTCATCTTTACAGCTTCAGCCTTCTTCTCAACCTTGATAGCTGAAATTTCGTCAACTTGCTTCTCTACCACTTGAACATTTTCTTCAGATTTGACTTTTTCTTCAGTAGTTGCTGCTTTATGATTCTTTTCTCCTGAATCAGACTTCAATTTTCTAATCTTTTGGAACTCAAGTTCTTGAGCTTCAATCTTCTCGATGAACGTGCTCAAATTGAATCCAAAATATTCCAAGCTATTTTTCCAAGCCGACAAATATGTACCCCACTCATCATGCGGTAAAGCATTTGCCAACTTGTCAACCCACGTCTCATCCATTTTGCAAATGTTCAAACGCTCCATCTCTACATATAACTTGCAATACCTTTCGATCAACTCTTTTGTAGACTCTCCCTTGATACCATTAAAACTATCAAACTTCCTCTGTGCAATATTTGCTGGAGTCTGAACAAGCATACCATATCCAAAAGACGAGTTATAAGACTCAGAATCCATGTTTCAGTATTGAAAGATTCACGAAGACAGATTTTCAAACTATACGAAAATTCACACAATCTAAGATCAATTCAATCACTTTATCAAACCACTGAATCAGATGAATATCCGATTCTTGACAAATCACTTGAAACACAAACAAATAGAACTGATTAGGATCGGGTGACAACTCGTTTGGATTGCCGCTCGATTTGTTGCACTTTAACTTGAACAAAACAAAAACCTTTAACTCGGATTGTGACCCGATCGGGTGAGTCAACAAAAGTATATCACGTGATGATTACTGACACATTCCACAACACAATTCAAACAAACAGCATTTGATTGATCTTTATTTGATTTTCACTAAACTTCAAAATATTATCACAATATCGATTGTTTTAATGTCCCACAAATTAATTTGATTGGGCCGTTCGATCTTTATTTAAAAGTCCAATTAATTGGTCTGACACATCACATACAAAATATACTACTCGAAATCTGATTGGGCCTCCCTTATCACATGCAATTCTTTGAATTTATGGCAGACAATTTTAAATGTCAACACGTTTTGATTGGGCCGATTGTATATGGATCTTGGGCCGAGAGATATATTCAGTCAAAGCTTATGATTATACCAGCTTATGATTATACCACTAGTACTTAACTGATTGGACAGACAAATCAAATGCAATGACCGACGTTACTCTATTTCAATTGGACCGATGAACTTAAACAAACTAAAAGTCACGTGATGTCAAACCTTTCAATCAACAGATCTGGTTTAATTTCACATGCAACCATTTAAACCTTTCTTTTTTATTTAAACAGTGGCCGACATCTTAATATCTTCTAAATTCTCATTGTGCCGCAATTTGTTCACATGCAATCTATTGAATTAATGGCCGACAAAATGTTTTCATATACACACCGTACAGACTGAACCAGAATATGATTGGGCTGATGAATTCACAAGAAAGACTGATTTCGTGTGAATTGACTGTACAAATTCAAACGAAATCACATTTTCACACGAAATTAGACAACTTCACACGGAATAAGTACTTTCAAACGGAATCACATGCTATTTTAAACGGAATCAGTTGTTTTCAAGCGAAATAAGTAATTCCGTTTGATATTACCACAACTTTTCAAACGAAATTAGTTATTTCAAGCGAAATAACCACACTTTTTCAAACGGAATCAGTGTGCTCGTTCAAACAGAATCAGGTTTTTGGTCCATTTTTGTCACTTTTACTATGAATTTTGATCTGATTCTCTCAAGGGTTTGTTAAAACAGTATTTTACACACAATATCAGAAAATCAGTCCATTTTGTCCATTAAATTTGTTCAGAAATCCAAAATGAGTAGAAAAAGGCACTGATTCAAGTGTATTGACTCATAACTGGCTCTGATACCAATTGTAGGAACGTTTTACCGACCAAATGAGTCAATCAGAGGCAATACACAACTGTTTGATAGGCGGAAACAAACAAACAGTCTAGAATCAGTGAAGAATTGAGTAGAAACAGAGTATTTCACTTTTAAACAAGCTTCTCATTCAAAATAGACTTGATTACACGGTGGAATTTTGACAGCACTTCGTTACTCGTCCACTAATTTCGTATCAAATGAGAAACCAAGACAACCTATTTATAGGCAACCTAATTTCGCTTGAAATGACCACATGTCATTTCAAGCGGAATTAACATTTCTAATTTTGTTTGAAATGACCATGTGTCATTTCAAGCGGAATTACATCAAAATACCATAAATTTACATTTAGACCCCTGTAAACACTATACAAACATGACCTAGACTTAAGACGTAGGCTATAGACATTATGTACCAACAAACTCCCCCTTGGATATTGCCGGAGTCTTCAGTCAGGACTTCAGTGCTTTCTTCACAATGACTCGAACGAAGACGAAGTCGACAGACGTATGCACCAACATTATCAATTATTTCTGACAGGGATAGTCGATTTACCTCTCATTTTTGGTCAAGTTTCCAAAAGGAAATGGGAACCAAGTTAAAATTTAGCACAGCTTATCATCCTCAAACGGACGGACAAAGTGAAAGAATAATTCAGACAATGGAGGACATGCTTAGAGCTTGTGTAATTGATTTCGGAGGTAATTGGGATGATCACTTACCTTTAATAGAATTTTCTTATAACAATTGTTATCACGCAAGTATCAATGCTGCACCATTCGAAGCACTTTATGGACGAAAATGCCGAACCCCAGTCTGTTGGGCAGAAATTGGGGAAAATCAACTATCTGGACCTGAGATAGTGCAAGAAACAACTGACAAGATTATTCAAGTCAAGGAACGACTGAAAGCAGCACGTGATCGACAGAAGAGCTATGCTGATAACCGACGCAAACCATTGGAATTTCAAATAGGAGATAAAGTATTATTAAAGGTCTCTCCTTGGAAAGGAGTAGTAAGATTCATCAAACGGGGAAAACTAAGTCCCAGGTATGTTGGACCTTTTGAAATTATTAAAAGAATAGGACCTGTAGCCTATCAGCTACAACTGCCAGAAGAAATGGCAGGGATACATAATGTATTTCATGTATTAAACCTCAAAAAGTGTTTAGCTGATGAGTCACTGATAGTACCTCTTAAGGATATAGAGGTAAATGAATAACTCAAGTTTGTAGAAAGACCTCTACAGATTGAAGACAGGAAGGTCAAGAACCTCAAGCATAAGAGACTAGTTCTGGTCAAAGTGAAGTGGGACTCCAAAACAGGACCTGTGTACACATGGGAACTTGAATCAGAAATGCAAAGGAAATATCCGTACTTATTCCAGTAGATCTCGAGGACGAGCTCTAAAACAAGGTGGGGAGAATGTAACAACCCTCTGTAAAACCGACACTCTCAAATATTTCCGACACCCTAGTATATTTTTAAAAAATGTCCCAATATGTCTTTAAATACATCCTGTATGTGAAAACCGAGGCCGAAATACATTATAGTAATTAAAATAATTAAAAATCTGAAATTGTTAAGTTGAGGCGGGCCGCGTAGGACCCACCCCAACCTTACGCGGGCGGTATCAAGGTTGGAAACTGACTTCGTTGGTTTCTTTAGTTCAGGCGGGCCGCGTAAGACCCCCATTAAGCTAACGCGGGCTGCGACAGATCAACAACGCAGAGACACCAGAGGCCGACACGTGTCGACATCGTGGCGAGTCTAGGCGATGACCAGGATCACCTAAACCCTACCCGGGCTAGTACGCGGGCCGCGTAAGCCCTTGCGTACATCTACGCGGGCCGCGAGAGAACCAGATTTAGCAACTATATAAGGAGGCCTCGGGATTTCATTTCCGTCGCTCACATCTTTTCTTTCTTAAACGAATTCTGAGTAGTAGAGCTTATAAAGCTGGTATTATACCCCCTAATTAGCGAGGTTCTGCTCCGTTGTAAGTATTATAACCCCGGTTTTGTAATAGATACGCTGCCCGATTGATTTAGGGTTCCGTAATAACTGTCATGGTTCTGCCAGACGTAGTTGTTGGAATGCCGTCTCGGGGAGGGTATCATTAATATTTTTCAAAGGGTTATGATACTAACCAATGTACATTTGTATAAATTATAGATTATATCGAGGAAACCCTTACGCGAAGTCTAAGATAGCAATGTGAGTTTATCCTCTTTTTGTTAACCTTTTTGTAATACTTTACAAAACCTTAAATGTTTTACAATGTGATTAAGCGGTGATTGAGTCTTTGTAGTTCTTCAATTACTGCCGGTATGTTGGGGTTTTGTATACAAAATTTACTACCTTGTGAGTAGTAAGTCGGGGATGACAGTACGTTACCATTGGACAACGAGTTAGCCAATGTGTAATATGACCCACAAGTCAGGATTGACAGTACTGAATGAGTAATTGTGTAGAAATAAACAATGTGATCGCTCTCAATACTGTTTTAATTGATAAAATGTTTCTTGATTAAACTGGGATTCACTCACCAGTATTTCCCACTGACAAATGTTTTTAAAACACGTTTCAGGTAACACAATGTGACAGCCAATTAGTAAAAAGCCAGCTGGAGAGCACTGAAGGCTTGGAAAAAATGTGGCTATAAAAGTTACCTAAAAGACGATGTTTTAAATTCAATAAAATACGGTTTATCCCTATAAACATATTGCAATAAGAAACTTGGGTTTTGCCCAAGTGATTATTAATATCAAATATGGTGGTTTTACTCTGATAAACATTTCCTAACTACGGTCCTGATGAAATTTCCGCTGCCAAATTAACAAACTGATACCACCGAACTCTGAGTTCGCGTCCGCCCGTTCCCGGGGATCAGGGATCGGGGGTTGCGACACCGTGTCCATTGGGCACGGCCCCGTGTCCACCCTCCTTCTCTTTCTTCATTAATTGCAGTTTGTCTGCATTAGTTGACCACGCCCCCGTGTCCGCTGGGCACGACCCCGTGTGCAGAAGCGTATCCGTACTATCAAGATTTCCCCAGATTCTGCGAATCTTAGAGTTGACCACGGCCCCGTGTCCGCTGGGCACGCCCCTGTGGTTGGTGATAGAAGCTTCTACAACTTTGTCTTTTCTGCAGATACTTGGGCACGCCCCCGTGCTCATTGAGCACGGGGCGTGTTCAGCCTTCTGTTTTCTTATTTTTGCTTGCGAAGATGCTGTCGGGGGGTCGGGCATGCCACGTTTATTCCTTTTCTTGTATTTATGTTAGATTTAGCTGCCTTTTTTGCTTCTTTTGTTCATTTGAGCTCATGTAATCCTGAAAAATACAAAAGGAAGACAAAAACACACTTTTTCCAACATTAGTACTAAAAAAGGGTTAGTTTTATGCCACATTTGATGTAATTTATATGTTGCATTTTGCACACATCAAATACCCCCACATTTGAATCTTTGCTTGTCCTCAAGCAAAACTCTTTATAATGTGGCTTTACACTCCCAAATGGAATGGGTAGAAAAGAAGGTTTTTGGGTTTGTCATAGAGTGTCGGGATTCCAAGATTTTTATTAGGTTTTATTTTTATTTATTTACAATCCTATTCGTCATGATTTATTTAAAACATTACATAAGATAAATTACTTATTAGGGCATAACATGCCTTTTTAAAATTCCACTTATATACAAGTTCACATACCTCACGGGATATCACTCAACACTCGGCCGAAAATGTATTTTTGTGAAACTTACTCCTACCATAAGCTTTCCAAGCAATCAATCCTCCTCCTTTTTAACTATACACATTTGTAAATATCAAGAGGACTTTTGGGGTGAAGAGTTAGGCTTGGGTTAAAGGTAGGTGGTTGGGTTAGTGGTTAGTAGAAAAGGGCGAAAGGCGTAAAAAGCATCGGTTTTCGTAAGACTTTTTATTTTTCATAACTTTTTATTTTGATGAAGCAATTCTTCAAACAAATTTGTTGTTGATAAACTTGTTTGTTTATTTTTGGCTTCATCATCATAAATATTTTTTTTATAAGGAAGTCATAAGAAAACCGAGCTTTGTTACTAAAATAAAAGGTTTAAAATGAAAAAGGTTTTGGTGGGTAAAAGGGTGTTTGTTTTGGGTTAAGAAATGAAAAGGGTTTAGGCTCAAAGGGGTTAACTAGGGGGATTTTAGGTATGTGGTAAAAAAAAGAAAAATAATGGTGTAGAAATAAAAAGGGTTAGTCCTAATGCCTCCATCATTTACTTACTCGGGTTTAAGTTGGTAAGGACCGAGAATGTATTGTCGTGGCAAGTTCTAGAGTCGTAAGAACCAAGCGGCTATTCACACAAGAAACGAAAAATGAGCAATTAGTTTAAAGATATGTATTTGTATGCTCAATAAAGGCTCAAAACTCACTTTTTGTGGGAATGGGTTTTTATATGATCAAGTATATATAATCAAATTTTAACTAAATTTGTCATGCTGTTTCATAATTTTCTTATGTTGGTTCTTTTTATCACGACGCTATCGGTTGTAAATTTGTAAAAATATAACCTTTTTAGAACTTGAAATTCCAAAATTAAACCTAGACAACTAAAAAAAATGAAAATTTTTGAAAAAAAATTGGGGTGATTAGCGGTTCCAATAGAGTTTTGTGTAAGGCTTGTAATTAGGACTTGCAAGATTCAAGGTTTTAGCATCCCCCCACACTTAAATTACACATTGTCCTCAATATGTCCCAAAAATAAATTTTTAAGTTGATTGAATGTGTAAAAAGGTGTGAAAAAAGCAAAAATTTATGTTACTGGGCGTCTGGACACGGCCCCGTGGAGTCCGGGCACGGCCCCGTGTTCAGATCGCCAGTAAAAAAAATGAGTAAAAAGAAACAGAAGCCTGGGCACGGGGGCGTGTTGGGTGAGCACGGCCCGTGTCCAGTTACCTGAACTGGGTATTTTCTGCAGACGGCGGGGGACGGGGCGTGTTGGGTGAGCACGGCCCGTGCTGAACTTGCTGTAATGAAGAAAAATTTGTCGGGTGGCCCTGTTTTTGTGCATAGGGTGTTGGTTCAAGTTTTCCTTGGTATCCTTCACCATCCTGAGTGTGTTTTATTCCTGTAAATTAAAACTAAACTAGAAAACATAAAAATTAATCTAAACTAAGCTAAGGATAGTTCTGCGGAATGCCTCCGTGGTGCGCCACGTTTATAAGGATCCTTGGCTAGACCCAAAGCCTGGTCATATGTTACCCAAGTGGGATGTTTTGGATCCCCTGCTACACCGTCGGAGACCGTCATCTAAACTTGAGTCTATGGCCTTCATGTAGTTGATCGGGTCGTCGTCTTCTACTCTTTTTCCAACTCCAAACTTCATTTCCTCGTCCCAAATCCTCAATGTTAGCGTTCCATCATTCATGTCTACCACCGCTTGGGCCGTAGCTAGGAATGGCCTCCCTAAGATGAGTGGTGCTTCGGTATCTTCCTCCATATCTAATATGACAAAGTCGGCCGGGAAGACAAATTCGCCGACTTTGACCAATAGATTTTCAGCGACACCTTGTGGATATTTGACGGACCTATCGGTGAGTTGTATGCTTATTTTTGTAGGGCTTGTTTTCCCTTGGCCGAGTCGGTTTAACATTGATGCGACCATGAGGTTGATGCTAGCCCCGAGATCGGCTAGTGCATTGCGAATGGGGGATTCCCCAATCGAGCAAGGAATTGTGAAGCTTCCAGGGTCAATCTTCTTTTGCGGGAGTTTTGTTGGTGCATGCGTCTGTCGACTTCGTCTTGTATCGAGTCTTACATTGAAATTGTTAGATCAGGGCGCATTATACGAGAAAATAGGAGAGTTTAGGGTGTATGTGATGGGATTTTGTTTGAAACTGACTTGTGACATCTTCAAACGAAATCAACACATGTGATTTCGTTTGAAGCATACCATGCCATTTTCAAACGGAATTGCTTCAACTATAAATACCTCTCATGTTCATTTCATTTGTAACTTTCCGGTTTGTGCAACGAAGTGCTGCCGAAGTGTTGTCAGGTTGTAAAACGTCATCAAATCAATCATACAACAGTTTATAGTGTAAATCTTGCTGAATTGACCTCTACACATCTGTTTCCGCCTTTCGTGTTGAGATAAACTCTTCTGATCGACTCGTTCGGGTCTGAAAACGATCCTACAAGTGGTATCAGAGCTCAAGAGGAAGAGTTCTTACCGATTCAGCTTGATTTCATAAAAAAATCTGATTTCTACTCATTCTTTCACGTTTTTAACTGAATTTTTCAAAATTAAACGGGTTTTAAAGGTTCAAATCGGCTGAATTTTTGATATGTTGTGCGAAAACACCTGATCAACAACCCTACAAAGTTTCGGATCCTAATTCCAAGCCGTTTGGGAGAAATCTGAATTTTTCGGTCCGATATCGAGTGACATTCCGTTTGAATCCGACATATTCCGTTTGAAATTGGGTATCTCGTTTGAAAATTCATGGTAATTACGTTTAAAAACTGAATTCCGTTTGAGATTATTTGGTGATCTCGTTTGAAAATTCATGGTAATTACGTTTAAAAACTGAATTCCGTTTGAGATTATTTGGTGATCTCGTTTGAAACATGTGGTCCGTTTGAATTGATTGGTCATTCCGTTTGAGGATCTTATTCCGTTTGAGAATTTAGTTTGAAAGCAGCTATCTCGTTTGAAATCGTGATCTCGTTTGAAGTGTATCGGTCTAATCAGATTGAAGTTCAATTGATGTTGTCGGATACTTTTTGATAAGGTTGCATGTGAATTTGTGTGATGAAATAATTGTTGTCGGTCATTGAACAGGGTAATCATGTGAATTGCTGAATCCTTTTATTGAATTAAAACAGTTCTCGGTCTAATCATCTAATGCTTTTGTGATATTACATCGGCCCATGTGATAACCATCAATTCATTATTGTCAACCCACTATAGTTTATCGGTCCAATACACAAAAACAAGATTTTGAAAAACGAAATAGTTAATTGTTTCATCATATGAAATGGCCCAATACCTGGCAAAGTGAGACGGCCCAATCAATTTGTTGGACGGTTCTCAAAGTTGTCGGACACTTAAATACATTTGTTGTTATCAAAGTCTGCAAGTGATTTCATTTGAGGCCCAATCATATTTGGTTAATATTTGAAGTTGTCGGATAAGTGGGTGTTTAGATCAAATTTAAATTTGTGTTTAACATCACTATTGTCGGTATTGATTAGTGTGTGCATGAGACATGTCATTTTGCATGGATTGAAGGTCAAGATTCATCGCATCAAAGTCATACGGTTCAAAGCAGTTCAGTCAAATCGCTTGAAACAGTTCAGGTCGTGTCTTTGTGAACCAAGTCAATTGAGAGTGAACTCAGTCTGCACGTATTGGGTCAGGTTGTTGAATTTGATCTGGGTCATAGCAGTCCGCATAGTGTGTCAACCTTCAGTCCGCACAAAATATTCACCAGTCCGAGTATAAGTCTTATTCTGTTAATTGATAAGTCTTTAAACTGATTGTGTTTTGTTTGTTTGTTTGTCAGGTGATACAGGTGTTTTACGAGGTGAACCAGTTCGTTTGAAAGCTTATTTGAGAAATTCTTCGATATTGAATCATGAGTGAAGAGTTTTACAACGCATTTGCAACATCCCCGACTAGTCCAGTTGCCATTACTCAAAACATGAACATGGAAAATGAAACCGGAACCTTACAAAAACCCCCGAAGCTAATGAGCATAGAAGAGTATTATGGATGGAAAGACAGATTCGAAAACTGGGTTCAAGCTAACCATCTCAGATCTTTGGAGTGCATTTTAAAGAAATATGTATTACCACGTACTGATCTGCAAGTTGAGAAAGCAATATCTGAGTTTACTGACCAAGAAAAAGATATGTACAGAGCTGAAAAGATGATGATTAGTCTACTTCATCAAGCTATCAAAGAAGACATCTTTGTATTGCTTCAGCATGACAAAACTTCGAAATCAATTTGGGATGCTCTTCGAATCAAGTTTGAGGGTAGTGAGAACATGATTAAGAGTAAAAAGGCACTGCTTAAGAAAGAATTTGATCTATTCACGGGTTTGCCCGGGGAAGATACCAAGAAGTTAATTGAAAGATACTGCCACTTAGTACGATCCATGTCGATGCTGAGTATAACAAAAGATCGTGAAGAGTGGGTAGACAAGTTAGCTGACGCTTTACCACAAAAGGAATAGGGCACATACTTGATGATTTTGAAGAACACTGGGGTTTATGATGGGTTAACGATTTCTCAGTTTATCGAGAAGATTGAGGGTTAAGATTTGGAACAGCAGAAGATCGCGAGGATGAACAGTCCAAGTGGTCAACGGGATGTAAAAATGTACTACAAAGGCAGTGTTCCAGAAGTTGAAAGAAGCCCGAAAATCCAAACTGCGTTTAGTGCTGGAGTTTCATCTGAAAAAGTTGATCAAATTTCTAAAAGTAGTAGTGGTTTCTCTTCATACCCGAGTGTCAATCCAAAAGATACTACATCAAGCTTCCATTCTCAAAGCACAAAGACTGGAAATGGTTATGTGATACAATGCAATATTGCTTTGAATCTTCCTGATGGTCAAAGTTTTTCAGAAGAGGTTGCTAAAGATCACATGGCGTTGCTTGGTTCCGTGCTACTATCTAATGAAGGTTTGGTTGCAGGGCGGATCGGGAATCCTATGCTCACAAAGGAGGATTACGATCAAATAGACGCCGAAGAAATGGAACTAATGGATATCAAATGGTGTCTAGCTAGTGTACTTAGAAGAGCTGAAAAGTTCAAACTGATTACTGGAAGAAATGACTTTCTTGATGCACATGTTTCTACTTTAGGTTTTGATAAATCTAAAGTTACCTGTTTTTGATGCAGGGAGAAAGGTCATTTCAAGAGGGAATGCAAGAACAGGGAAGCTAGTGATGTAAAGAATCCGTTCAGAAAAGATGACTATTACCGGAAAGCCATATATCAGCAAGTTGGTCAGCAACAACAGCAAGAACCATAGGTGGCTCATGGTAGAAAAGTGATCGAGGATTCAAAGAGAGCATGTCTGGTGGACTTTAACTGGAACAAATACATATCACCCGAAAACGAAGCATGCCTAATCAATCAAGATGATGAAAAGTTACCTGAAGGGTTCAGCTAGGATATGTTTGCAGATGAGAATGGGAATTTCAAAGCTTTCATTGCCAAGATTGTGAAAGAACCAGACATGTTTACCGAGTGGATGAAATCTATTGGTGTTAGTGTGAAGAATGAAGAAGAAAAGTCTGTTTTATCTGATGAAAGCTCACAAAGTTCAGATGAAAGTTCAGAAAGAGAAACTGTTTTTGATCAAACACCATCTGATTCTAGTTCTTCAGATGATACTTCCGATAAATCAATTGAGTTTGATCAATCACCAACTGATGATAGTAGTGATGATGAAGAAGAAAAACATATTAATATTGCAAAATCTCATCTCTCTCCTGAAAGTTTTCATTTTTATTTTGCAGATCGCTTGGAGAAACTAAAAGAGAGACGAGCAGCAAAACATCCAAAGCAAATGAAGACTGATGAGGTTGTTCAAAAGGATGATTCTAAAAAGGTTGCTGAGGAGGTTGTTGAAACAAAAAAGGTAAATGAAGCAGAAAAAATGGTTGAGGTGGTGAAAACAATTGAAGTAGAAAAGATTGTGGAAATTATCAAGCCTTGCTCAAAGTGTTTGGAACCATGCAAGGAATGTGCAGCAAAAGAAGAGAAATTGAGTGAGCTTGAAAAGATGAAAGAACAACTATTGTTCAATCTCAACTATGTGAAAGAGTCTTATGATGTGCTAAACAGAACAGTCACTGGTCTTTAAAAGACAAATTCTGAAAGAGAAGATGCATTGACTATGATGAATTCTGTGATGATGACAAAGCAGAAGGCAATCAATCATTACATCGAAGAATGTGCAAAGTTGCAGCAAGAGTTGGAGACTGAGAAAATTGAGAATGAGAGAATCAGACGATTATTACAAAGCTATTCTAGTTCTGATTATCTTATTGATCGAATTTATCCAACTGTTGCAGGTTTTGAAGCGTTTAAAGATGATCAAAAGAAGCCAAAGGAGAAGAAGGATACTGGTAAGAAACCAAGTGTTCAGTGTCCGCCCCCAATATGGGAAGGGTATTCTCCTAGAAAACCGAATGAGGAGCAAGTCGAAAAAGCAGTCAATATAAAATTAAAGTCCGATGTAACCGATGAATTACCAGAAAACATTGACGTCGTTTTTACATCATCTGACACTGATCATGAGTCCGAGTTAATAAAAAAGGTGGTCGATCAGGTGTTGGATACAGATGAGGAGTCGGAGTTAAAGTCTGAGTCAAAGTCCGAGTCTGGGTGTTCAAGTTCGTCCATCAAAAGTTCGAGTTCGTCGGTCAACAATTCAAAGTCGTCGGTTAAACGGGTTTATAATAAAGAATTCCTGTTATCAAAATCTAATTTGAAGGATGAAGCAATCAAAGTAGCACATACATTGATTGATTCAGACAAATTATATTCTGATGAGGAATTTCCAATAAGAAGTGTTCGAATTGAAAAGATCAAAAAGGTTTTCAAACTTACGGAAAATAATATTTCTGAAATAAAAGATGTAAATCTTACTGAAAAACCTAAAAAGTACACTTCAAGAGTTCAATAATGTTTAAACAAGAAAAAAGGTTACGGTTCTGGTTCTGGTTTTCAAAAGAAACCAAACCATAACGGTAATTTCAAAAAGAAAGGATTAGGATTTATTCCACCAGAAAATTATAAAAATGAAAAATATGTCCGAGATTTTAAATCAAAAATGAAATTTGTTGCAGGAACAAGCTGTGAAGAAGAAGCAAAAAGCCCATTCTGGAAGCAATCAAACAAAGAATTCATTGCCAAAAAGCAAGAGAATGTGAAGAATGGAGCTAATCAGAAAAAGGAGACAAGAACCTGTTACAAGTGCAATGAAGCTGGTCACATTGCGTGGAACTGTTCTCAAGCTACAAAAACAAAACAGGAAGTCTCTAAAAAACTTAAAGAAAAGGTTGTTGAGAAAAATGAATCACCAACTGAGAAATTCAAAGTTTTTGAAAATTCAACATATGAAGTTGGTGAGTGCTCAAAGACTCATTTTTATCAAAAGAGAGCCAAACATGACAACCAAGTGTGGGTTGTTACGAAGTTTTATGAGAAACTTGGCGATGAATCTGATTCCACAAAATCAGAGGAGCCACATGTTGTTAAAAATGATGAAAACTCAGTGCCTCCAATGGATGATGTTCATTTTCCACCATTGAGGGCTGAGAATTTTAAATCAAAAGTTGGGAAAGTTGATATCTCAAATCAATTTTATTCTGAAAAGAATGAATTTGATGTTGAAAAAGCTTTTAATGGAAAAGTGAAAAAGATTTTTGGAAAGATGGTTGAGGGTAAAGTGAAAGGGTTAAAGGACTTCTATGAAACAAAGAAAGCAACATTTTACCCAAGTGCAGTTGAGGAGGAAACATCCAAGTTTGGTGAAGCTTGGATGTCTGTTTTTCACAAGTAAATATCCGGACTAGCCGGAGCTCCCAGGTTGGTAAGAGTGGAGCAGGAATCGGCATTCATCTTTTTTGGTTGGTAATGTTACAGTGGTAAAGTACAGGTGATACTTTAAATTGTTATATTTTTCAAGTGGTTGATGAAGGTTTTCATTTACAAGTGGTAAATTCAAGGACATTAAGTTGTACTTGTTTTTCTTATAAGTGGTTAATCAAGGTCATTAGGTTGAACTTGATTGGACTATACTTACAAGTGGTATTTGGAAGACAATGTGATGAACCAAACCCCTAACCTACAAATGGTAAAATTAATCAACAAAACTTATTTTCCGGAAAAACCATTTGATTAAAACAAACTTAAGTGTTTTGAAATCAGTGGGAAAATAGTTTGTTGTGAGGGGGAGTTCTGATTGTTTATGCCAAGAGGATGGCGAATTGAAGTGATTCGATATCGGTTGTCATTTTATTGTATAGTTTATTTTCAAATTTCCTAAAATGTGTTTGCACTTTAGGGGGAGTAAGAAATTTCTGAAAATCCAAAAACATTGGAAAATTTGAAAAATCCAAAAACATGATAAAATGAAAAATGAGTTTTTGTGTCAAAGAAGAGGAAATGATAGTACATTAGTGGACTATCACAACATGCTAAAGAAAGGGAAAGTTAAAAATGTGATAAACGGTCTCACTGATGATGTGCCAGTAGATTTTTGCACATTTAGTAGATTATGACGAGATATAAACCTAAATTCAAACTTGCTTATATCGTGGGTAACATCTCTCGGATATATGGGTAACCCCCGAAATCTTGTTTGAAAGGTCCCTCTTTCTGAGATACTAGGTCTTTATGCTCAGTGATATCTGGGGTATTATCCCGGGATTTCTGATTTTGCGGAAGCAATGGCCTAGTCCCCGGAGAATACTTTCTGCTTGCTTGAAATATAGCGCCGCGCTCAGCAAAATGATGAAACAATAAAATTGATAATCATTGCTGTTGTAAAAAAGATCCTCTAAAGGGGACCCACCCAAGTCGAACCGTCATCTCTCTGCTGAACGGAAGTTCTGACCTGAGCTCTCACGGTTTCGTACTATTTTATAAGTTATTCCCTTACAGATATCATCTGTGGTATACTCACCTGTAAGACTGAATATTGGGATCTGGATACGGGAGTATATTCTGAGGTGGGACACGCGATTAAGTTTAAGTATCTAAGACATTAATCTCGTATCTCGAAGCAGTTGAACTTTGTGTGAGAATTTAAGTGGATTAGTATACTGACAATCTAAGTGAATCGTTTAGAACTTAAAATGATTAAAGCTTAACGGTGTTGGTGATGTGTCTCATAAACTGATATGATCCTCTTACACAAACTCACAAAAATATTGTATGTAAATATTTCTTATCTGCATTTCATTACAATGAAAAATTCAAAAAGATTTTAGTGTGTTTTAGCATAAATTTTGATAAACTCAAAAAGATTTTCGACAACTGGTGTTGAAGAGCTAATTTTCAAAATTCCGAGTGCTAGACATGATGAACAAATGGTTTGGGAGAGTGTGTTGTCTTGATAAGAAAAAACGATATTTCTTCAAGTGTTTTCATCAGAGATCTACATTGTAAAATCATTTTTTTTATTGTATAATTCCTGCAAATGGTTCAGTTGATGGTGAGATTGTTTTTACAAGTTATCATCAGAAAATTTATTTTTGGGTAGAGAATGTGCAGGATAAGAGCTAGGTGATCTTGGATAGATGATAGAGAGTCAGGTTTCGATACCTGAAGACTCTGTGATTTTAACAAGCCAGGCTGCGATCCCAGCATATCGAAAGGGGGAGTCTGAAGACACCTAAAGGAAGAAATGTATTGGTGTTGATGAAAAAGAGAAGAGAGGAGATTTGAGGATACTTACAGCGTCAGATACTTCAAAGAGTTCGATAGGACTGATAAAGATTGAAGATGCGAAGACTCGACACTGAAGACTTGTCAACATTCGAGGGGGAGTCTGTTGGTGCATGCGTCTGTCGACTTCGTCTTGTATCGAGTCTTACATTGAAATTGTTAGATCAGGGCGCATTATACGAGAAAATAGGAGAGTTTAGGGTGTATGTGATGGGATTTCGTTTGAAACTGACTTGTGACATCTTCAAACGAAATCAGCACATGTGATTTCGTTTGAAGCATGCCATGCCATTTTCAAACGGAATTGCTTCAACTATAAATACCTCTCATGTTCATTTCATTTGTAACTTTCCGGTTTGTGCAACGAAGTGCTGCCGAAGAGTTGTCAGGTTGTAAAACGTCATCAAATCAATCATACAACAGTTTATAGTGTAAATCTTGCTGAATTGACCTCTACACGTCTGTTTCCGCCTTTCGTGTTGAGATAAACTCTTCTGATCGACTCGTTCGGGTCTGAAAACGATCCTACAAGTTTGTTGAGTAGCAAGGCGGAGCATTCTTCGTCTAAATTAACTAATTGCAATGATTCAATTTTCCTTTTATGGGTAAGAAGTCCCTCATAAATTTTGAATATTTAGGCATTTGAGTTAGGACTTCGATAAATGGAATATTAACATGCAATTGTTTTAGTAAATTTTCGAACTTTGCG